>WBNM01041950.1:213355-227075 GCA_013399055.1 Ramphastos sulfuratus
AGGTCTAGGCTGGATGTTAGGAGGAAGTTCTTGCCAGAGACAGTGATTGGCATTGGAATGGGCTGCCCAGGGAGGTGGTGGAGGCACTGTCCCTGGAGGTGTTCAAGCAAAGCCTGGATGAGGCATTTAGTGCCATGGTCTAGTTCATTGGCTAGGGCTGGGTATTAGGTTAGGCTGGATGAGCTTGGTCTCCTCCAACCTGACTGATTCTGTGATCCTGGGGTGCATTAAGAGGGGCAGGAGAACTTCATGTTCTTCTACTCTGCCCTAGTGAGACTTCATCTGGAGTATTGTGTCCAGTTTTGGGCTCCTAGTTTGAGAGTGACAGAGAAATACTAGAGATTGTCCAGCAGAGAGCTATGATGAAGGGACTAGAACATCTGCCTAATGAAGAAAGGCTGAGAGACTTGAGGCTGTTTAGTTTGTGGATAAGAAGGCTGAGAGATGGTCTTATAAGTGTTTAAAACGATCTGAAGGGTGGGTGTCAAGAGAGGGCAGTCTCTTTTCATTGGTGCCCTATGGCAGAACAAGGAACAATGAACACAAAATAGAACACAGAATATTCCACCTCAACATGAGGAGAAACTTCTTTACAGTGAGGGCGATGGAGCAGGCTGCCCAGAGAAGTTGTGGAGTCTCCTTCTCTAGACACTTTCAAAATCAATCTGGATGCATTGCTGTATGACCTGCCCTATGTGATCCTGCTTTGGGGGTTGGGCTTGATGATCTCTGGAGGTGCCTTCCATCCCCCGTTGTTCTATGATTACATTAAGATACTGGAGTAATTTTGCTGCCTTTTTCATTACTGTGTATAGCCCCTAAAAGCTGTCAGAAATACATCTATTTGAAACCACACGAAAATACCTTTGCTTTCAGTAGTGCTAACATTTCATTCTTGGAACGTTGCATTGCTTTACTGCTTTCAGGATTGATTCAGCTACCTTTTTTCCACACTGAGCCCCCTCTCATAACAATTAGCCTATGTATATACACTAAATTGATTTCTGAGACGCTTTTCTGAGGGGGATTTTCCTTCCCAAGATTCTCGTCAGCTGAAGCTGCTCATGTACTGGGACATTGGATAACAGAGGGGCAGAGTCTGTTCTCCAATCTGATCCCCTTCAAAAAGAAACAAGACAAAACTGCTGAGGTCTTTTATCACTTTATTGGAATCCAGAGAGCTGTATTTTCAGATAAAGTTAAGGTACCTACATTTCTGAGTTATTGTAACATAAAATATTAACTGCCTTCCAAGAACTATACATTCCTTCAGCTCTTTCTCTTCTGGGTTTAGATATCTGACCTTTCTGCAATTCTTCTAATCTGTGGAATAGTACACTTTATCTTTTCTGTACACATCATCTTAGGGTGGCTGAGTGGGGGATGAAGGGGATGCAAATATCTTCTCATTCCTTTTTTCTGACTCAGTGTTTAGTCATTATTTTCAGTATCATTTAATCTGTGGGAAATTTCCCATACATCAGGCATATTTTAAACATGTAGCTGAGATCTATACTACAGTGAGCCCTTTCAGATACAATGCTTAGCAGAGGGCAGAGTTCAGTCTGCAGCATTTATGCAAGTGAAGGTTTTTTGAGTGTTGTTGCTTGAACAGATACTAAAACTGTGTATTCTTGTTGTATCAAACATATAAATGGGGTTTTCCCCATAGAAGTCCATTAGAAGTCACTTAGAAGGATTAGGTGAGCATCCCTAAACTACAGCATCCTTGTGGTTCTTGCCAAGGGTCCATTAGGTACTGTTAAGCATAGAGATGCAGCCTATGGGGACAGGATACAAGAGTTGGGACTCTTCAGCCTGTAGAAAAGAAGGCTCTGGGGAAACCTTAGAGCAGCCTTCCAATAGCTTCAGGAGGCCTACAGGAAAGATGGGAGGGACTTTTAACAAGGGCTTATAGTGATAGGATGAGAAGGAATGGATGTGACCTCAAATGTCAAAGAGTTTGCAGAAGCATAGAGAAAATACAGCAAGCAACTGTAAGGATACTCTCAAAGTGATACTACAGAAGCTCTGATTAAGTTTGTTTCCTGCACAAGATTGCTGTTAGTTTGAGAATGTTGGACCTAAGAGTACTTAGGTGGTTTTGGGAAGACTGTTTGGATGTTCAGTTGACTGGTGGGGGTTGCATGCTAATAGGATGGAGATCATGGGGAAATAGACATTACTTTACCTCCCTCTTTGCTGTAATTACTGTAAAATGCTGTTCATGGTAAGGTTGGGTACGTGTGCATGTCTCAGGAGAAGGATATGGGATTATTTTTTAACAAAGAAATGGAATTCCTTTTCACAGGGAATTAGAGTTGTGACTCTAGACTTTCTCATGTGCTTGTGTGGTGCTTAGTTGGTGGCTGAGGTTAAACCATGACTTGCTGGCTAAACAGACTCTTAGAAAGCATTACATGCTGTTATGTTTTGTGAACAGAAACCACATTTTCTGAAAATACTCATTTCCCATTGGTTCTCTTGCCACCTCCTTGTGCTATTATTTGAGGCTGGATGATAATCCATCCTCCACACACCAGAGGTCAGGGAGTTCTGAGACTGCTCTGGTGTCTGGTTTTAGCACTACTGTTCCCCTCTCCTATGCCTTCTACCTCTGTTCTCACAAACAGTACGAGTGATTCAGAATGAGAGAACCAGCTGGTAATGTTTGTAGCACCCAGATGTGCTTGGTGCTGTTTAAAACTTTGTCAGTGACAAGAGCAGTGGGATTGAGACACCCTTAGCAAGGGTAATCCCAAGCACAAATGTACGTCAGGTGAGGAGTAGCTCAAGAGCAGTCTGGAGGAGGACTTGAGGGATGCCAGTTAATGAAAACCTCAATGTGAGCTGACAGTGGTTGCTGGCAGCCCAGGAGGCAACCGTGTCCTAAGCTGTATCAAAAGCACTGTGACCAGCAGGACAAGGGAGGTGATTCTCCCCCTCTGCTCTTGTGAGACCTCACCTGGAGTGCTGGGTCCACTTCTGGTACCTCCAGCACAAGAAGGACGTTGAACTACTGCAGCAGATCCAGTGGAGAGCCACAAAGATGATCAGAGGGGCTGAAGAACCTGCCCTATGGGAACAGGTTGAGAGAATTGAGGCTGGTCAGCCTGGAGAAGAGAAGACTCTGGGAGGACCTTAAAGCAGCCTTCCAGTACCTAAATGGGATTACAGAAATTCAGGAAGGGACTTTTGACAAGGACTTGTAGTGACAAGATGAGAGGAAATGATTGAAGCCTGAGGAGGGCAGATTGAGACTGGAGATTAGAAAGAAATTCTTTCCAGTGAGGGTGGTGAGACACTGGCACAGGTTGCCCAGGGAGGTTGGGCTGCTCCCTCCCTGGAGGTGTTCAAGGCCAGGCTGGATGATGCCTTGAGCAACCTGGTCTAGTGGGAAGGTGTCCCTGCCCATGGCAGGAGTGTCAGAGTTGGATGATCTTCAAGGTCCTTTCCAACCAAAACCATTCTATGAATCTTTGAATCTGTGAACCTGAATCTTCCCAAGCTACAAAACCCCTTGGTAGCTAGCTCTTTCGAAACCTGAAGATGAGTGCAGAAATATGAGACAACAGCAGATAATCTTGGATTTTTAGGGAAAATGAGTAACAAATATTGAGCTCCACAGACACTCATGTGTATCTTTACGCTTGATTTGTCATTTTCTAAACTAGCTGCCCAAATGTTGATCTTTTATGAGTGGGTGGGTGGTGGTTTGGTGGGTTTTTTTATTGGTTGTTTTGTTTTGGTTTTTTTTGAGGGAGGGGGGAAAGGCAAAGGAGAAAGGGGTTAGAATAAGTTCAAATTCCCTTTTTCTATCTACATCACCAACACCTACAAGCTTAAATAGTTTTTTTTATTCTGATCTTGGCTATTAGTGTATGGGGAGGTTTTACAACTGCCCTTTTTCACAGGATCACAGTACAACCCAAGTTGGAAGTGACCTCAAAAAATCATCTGGTTCAGCCTTTCTCATTAGAAAGTTTTAAGCTGAAATATTTCCTGGGCAATCCGTTGAGGGAAGTAGGTTCGTATATGAGGAAAAATATGCTTTTAAATTGAATGCTACAGCTACTGCTCATCCTGAAGTCAAACAGCACTGTAGGCCATGCTCCATTCTGACGGGTTTCAGAAAGTATGAATGAAATATGAATCTTGGACATGGGTTATGTTGCTCCTATTAACTTGTGCTGGCTACTGATTAAGCAATATCTGTGCTGGTCACTTCGATTAGCCTTGACTGTTCGGGGAAAAAAAAAAATCAATTCACTCTCCTGGTTTTAATTTTGATAATTCAAATTTGCAGCGTTCTTCATCTGCTTTGTTTGATGTTAAACATAAATCAAGGTTATAGACAAAACCAATTCGTGAATGAAAAGTTTCCATTTTCTTTTTTTGGCTACAACTATGCAAAGAAATCATCATTTGGGCAACTAATATGCCTAAGTATCCTTCAAAAGGAACTGTGATGTATTGGAGCTGTTCAAATGTCCTCACAAATCATTTTGCCTTACAGCTTTGATCCTGAAATATGTGAAATGATGTCTGATTTATGCCGCTGATCCTTCTTTTAGATAGTTAAGTGTTCTTGCTTAATGTTATTAACTAAGTTCAAAGCAGCAAATAGGCCATCCTGGACTGAGAGCATTTGAAAAATAGCAGGCAGTATATACAGTGTATGTTCTTCAGTGATTTCCTCTTTTTGTGCATAGCAGGCTACTGGAACTTTCTTCTGCTCACATCTTCGGTTAAAAAGGGTTTGGGTTTGTGGTTTGGTATATTGTGGATTGGGTTTTTTTCTCATTTGTTTTGGGCTGTTGGGTTTTGGGTTTGTTTTTTTTGGGTTTTGGGGTTTTTTTGTTTTTTGTTTTTTTTTTGTTTGGTTTGTTTATTTTTCTCTCTTGATAACTTTTCTTTGGGGCTTTCTTTTCATTGGGATATTTTGGAGGGGTGGGCAGAAACAACCTCAGGATAATACGGCAAAATGGAAAAAATATCACAGTCTCCCATAACTTAGCAGGCTTGTCATGTGCTCTACATTGTATAAAACAAACTGTGTGACCCAGGTGAAACAGGACAGGAAAGAAAAATGTCTGAGAGTGTAACTGAGAGTATCCAATTCATACTCTAAGAAGCAGATTGTTTGACTACTTCCAATGAAAAACTATCAATACGTTGTGATTTCTGTCTTAACAGGCAAAAGGAAAGGGATGAGGAAAACTCTTGATTCTAAAATATTTGACAGTAGGAATATTCCAAACTTGTATCAGAATGCTGAAGTGCAAATTTCTCCAGGCATAAGGGTTACTTAGGAATCACATCAGCTCTAAATATAGTAAACCTTTTAATGGAAATGTCATACAGTTCAGACACAAGATTTAGGGATTTCAGTATGTTATGTGAGCTTTATAACCAATATTATTCTTGTGAAATCTGAGTAGGAAGTATTAAATCATCGTTTCCAGTCCGATATGATCCTTATTGAAGCAAGGAGAGACATCTCAGTCACCTGCTGCTGGAGAAGAGCTATTAGCTATAGAGAACTTCTTCCCAAGACTATGTCTTCAGCTACACCAGCCCCTAAGAATCAGGCTTCCAGATGTAAAACTGAAAACAAAGATTAAATTTTAACATGAGGTATCATTTCAGTACCTCTCTGGCTGTGTTGACTCTCATATCTGGATTTGAGAGTTGAAAGTTGACATGATCTTGTCCTCACATGCCTCCTTAGCTTCTGAAGTGGTTTTATGTCCCTCTCTCCTCACATACATGCTCTTGGAGTTGCAGATGTAAATGTGTACAATGGCTTTTCTGGAGTTCGCCCTCTCCGATAAGTAACAGTGGCTTTTGTTGTTTGCAAGTCATTGTGTGTGGATGAGTTAGGTGATGTCAGAGACTGTTTCTGGAGCTGACTGCATTGGACACATCATGGTTATTGACCTTAGCAGACCAGCTGACTCTTCTTATCCTAAATTCCTTCCTAGGGTTTTTTGTAAAGCATTATTCTGAGCGCTGGTTTCACGTCCATGTGCTTAAGCTTGCTGTTCCTGTTAGCCTACAAGATTTTCACAGGGACCACTGACAGCAAACCAGTAATACAAATGAGGCAGCTTTGACAGTTTTGGCCTCGTGAAACTTGCCATCAGTTCTAGATAACTGCTGCTGCTAGCAGCATAAAGTATGTGTACGCTTCTTGGTAGGGAGCTCAGTCACTGCTGAGTTCTGGTACTCCAGCTGGTCTCTTTAGATGCAGTTTGGCCATCTCTGCGTAATGCTGCTTTGCTCGTCACTAAAGTGTGATCTGAAAGATCCTGCGTTGCTTGGCACTAACTGCTGGGTCCATCTCCTCTTTCTCATGAAATTGAGACTCTCCAAGCATTGACCTCAATCTCAGTTTTGAGGTTCTGCTTTGTTTTGTAAGGCTACACTGCTAGCCCTTTTCCTTGTCGAGCAGCTGTGAAATACACATTGACAGATACCTCTAGGATTGTTTTTTTTTCTGTGCTTTTCTGAGATCCGGTCCTCAAAAGTAAGGCCATCGGATCGCTTTGGAGAGAAGACCAGATGGGCTACTGCAGGGTGTGGAGTTAAACCCACTGTTTCTTGATGCTGAGCTAAACCAAGATGAGTGTGCTGCAGAGGTGTGGTCTTACTGCACTAGTAAGAGATGGAAGGTTCCACATCAGCAAGAGAGAAGCTGGTTAAAGTCTGTCAGTGTAAAATATTGAATTGCCAACTTTCTTTTTAAAAAATTATTGTTATTTAGTTTTTCTGCTATGGGAATCGCTTGTAAAGTTTTCAGTCTTCAAATTATTATTTGTCTGGAGAAGTTCCATTTGAAAATGAATGGGACAATGGAACCAAAAGTAACACTACAAATATTTAAATGAATACAAAAAATTATTTCTAATTAGTAAATATGTATATTTCTACTTGCTTTTCTCATGACTTTATATAGCATCCTGAAGTCTGTACAAACAGGAGAGCAGTTGATTGTTTTGGTAGCTATATCTGCTCTTTATGCTAGCTAGTTAATTTTCCTTTCGCCCACTTCAAAGAAGTTATTGCACTGGGATTTAGGGTGTCTGGATTGCTGGTCCTTCTCTGCTGTGAAAAAGCATGGTGATTGCTAAATCATTTGATGTCTTTGTTACTTGGGGTCATAGGGGTGTGCGTGTGCTAAAATCACTTCAAACTTTTATGCCTTTACCCCTATTAAAAGGTAGGAGGGCTTCAGGTACTACTGTGAGTTTAAAGAGCAGTGCAAGACAGAGGTGCTTCAAAGGTATTAAAGCAAATGTTTCCATGTCTGACTTTGTGCAAAATACCAAAGTATTCTGGTTACACTCCCAAAGGGCACAATTTGCAGTCATGTTCTTACAAGGTCCTAGGCCATTACATTCATGGAGAGATGGGTTGTATTGTTTTTCATGTTTGCTTTTTATATTTCTCTTAAAGGGAGAAATTCTTAAATAATAAATGAAAACACAAAGAGTTAGTGAGAAGTGCTTTTTGCAGCGGGTGGGTGGTGGGTTGTTGTTTTGGGTTTTTTCCTGTTGTCGGGAAGCTGCATTTCTGGCACACAAATGACTCTGAGCATTCAACTTCTGCCGTATATGGACAGCCAGATCTAATCATTAGTGAATGCCAGAAAGCAGGAGGGCGAGGGAGAGAGAGAGTGTGCAAGAGGGAGCTTAGTTTATTTCTGCAGTGTCACATCAATCTGCCCGGTTAAGTGATTGAAGGGGAGAAACGCAAGCTGCAAAAGAAACTGGGCCCTGATTTGTTCAGGGTCACCAGCAGTGGTTTGAAACCATCTTGTTTGCAGATACCTCTTTCATGTTATTAGGCTGTCAGTTGAGTGACTTTGTAAGATTTATGGCTGGGAGCTGGAGCGCGTGCGTGTGCCTGGCGATGGCAGTGATGGGCAGAGGGCGGGGGGGGACAGAGATGTTATTGAGAAGACAGTGATCCATGCCTGCCTTGATTGAGCTTTGCAGCCTTTTGTCTAGTCCTAGTTAACCTCCTTATGCTTTTTGCTTTTTTTTGTTTTACATGCTGCTTAAGTAGCTCAAGCAGAAGGTGAAGCAACAAGTGGTAAAAGGTTGCTTATAGCAACACAGAACTGCAGCGAACACAGTGTGGACTTACTGACTCTGTAATGATGGTATAAAGCTGTTTATTGGGCAGGTCTCAAGTTTAACTTACTAAAGCCTTTCAAATAGTTTTATTTACTGTCATGTTTTCAGAGCTGGTGGCTGAGTGTTCCCTTGCCACTGGTAACCTCATGTTAGCTTTGAGAGAGAATTTAGAAATAATACTGGGTTATACTGAGAGGGGATTTTCTGAAAAAACAAACAAACAAAAACCCCCCAAGCAAACACCCAGAACAACAACAACAACAACTCAAACAAAAAAACCCCAACAAATCCAAAACAAACCACAAAAAACCCCTACACCCCCAAGAAAAAAAAAAAAATTAAAAGGATGACTCGTTTCTATGATTTTATACTTGATCAGAGCAACACATCATTTATATGAATTTTATTTGTGTATTAAGTAGTAATAGGAAGTGTTATTTTGCATAACTTTGAAACTTCTAATATAGTGCACTTTGAGGGTGGCCAAGGGAGATGATTCTCGCCCTCTGCATTGCTTTCATGAGAACCCACATGGAGCACTGTGCCCAGTTCTGGAATCTCTCTTACAAGGAAGACACTAAAGTGTTGGAAGGTGTCCGGAGAAGGGCCACAAGGATGCTCAGAGGGCTGGAGCTCTCTTCCTATGGAGACAGAGAGTTGGGGTGGTTCAGGCTGGAGAAGAGAAGGCTCTGAGAAGACCTCAGTGTGGCCTTCTGGTACCTGAAGGGGGCCTACAAGAAAGCTGGTGAGGGACATTTTAGGATGTTGGGTAGCGATAGGACGTGGGGGAATGGATCCAAGCTAGAGGAGGGTAGGTTTAGATCAGGCATTAGGAAGAAGTGCTTCACTCTGAGTGGTGAGACACTGGAAGGGGTTCTCCAAAGAAGTGGTGGAAGCCTCATCTCTTTTACTTCAAGGCCAGGCTGGCTGGGGCTCTGGGCAACTCGATCTAGTAGAAGGTGTCCCTGCCCATGGCAGGAGGTTTAGAACTGCATGATCCTTGAAGTGCCTTCCACCCCTGACAGTTTTTTGATCTTGTAATTCAATTTTTTTTTTTTTAGGAGTTGGTTATCATACAGAAAATTACACTTTCTGCTCCTTTGTTTAGACCTTTCCTGGTTGTGCCAAGATCAGGCCATGTATTATTTTGGAATATGAGTAAGAACATTTTGGGTGTCAAGTAGATTCAGTTTTAAATGTGGTGATTCAAAGCCAACAGAGTCCAACAGTATAGGAGCTGGAGCCCCTTTTGGGCACAAATTGCCATAGGGTTCTGCCATTTGAGGTTTATAACAAAGAAAGTGTATTTGTGATTAGTTATCAGTAGGTTAGAGGAATAGGTAGAACTTGCTGTTCCGTTGCCTTTCACTTAAAAAGCAAAGCTACATTGCAACCTCTCATAATCCGTGTGTTGGCTGTTTTCTGTCTTGCTTGTAAATGCCTTGTGAAGGTCTGTCAGTGCCTTGGCAATATATCATGGCTTCGTCTGTCCGACCACAAAATAATGCAGGTGCTGCTTCAGGAACGTCTTCTGCCACACTGTGACTTGCTGATTAACATAGACTCATAGACTTGTTTGGGCTGGAAGGGACCTCCAAAGGTCATCTAGTCCAACCCCCTGCAGTCTGCAGTGCAGACATCCTGCACTAGATCAGGTTGCTCAAAGCCTTGTTGAACCTGACCTTAGGTATCTCTGGGGATGGAGCTCAACTACCTCCCTGGGCAACCTGTTGCAGTATTCCACTACCCTCATGGTAAAAAACTTGTTCCTAACATCCAATCTAAATCTCCTCTTATGTCATTTCAAACCATTGCCCCTCAGGCTATCACTGCAGGCATTTGGAAACAGTTCCACTGCAGCCCTCTTGTAGGCCCCTCCAGGTACTGAAGGAAAGCTGCTATTAGGTCTTCCTGAAGCTTTCTCCTCTTGATGCTGAATGAGGCCCCCTCAGCCTGTCCTTGTAGGAGAGGTGTTCTGGCCTCTTGATCATTTTTGTGGGCTTCCTCTGGACCCACTCCATCAGGTCCAGCTTCTTCCTGTGTGGAGGGCTCTAAAGCTGGATGTGTTACTCCAGGTGAGGTCTTACTGGAGCAGAGCAAAGTGGCAGAATCACCTCTCGCTATCTGCTGTGATACACAGGAGTCCAGCAGAACTGCAAAGGCAGCTAATATTTGTCTACAAGACTTTCTTCCCTCCTGGGCTTGAAAATGAGGCCACTCAATGTCACAGCCTTCCTAGGCAGTTGAAGCTCCCATGTTGAAAGGTCCAGCAGGAGCAACGTAGCAGGGGAAAGTCTGGAGGCGAAAAGAGCTGCCTGCTTTCCCCCTCCATATTACAGCAAGGTTTACTTGTAGTATCACTTCTACAGCCTTTTCAAATTTTGTATTATGTAGTGCTTAATTTCAGATATAAAATGAAAATTAAGTTGTTTTTTTAAGCTAAGTCACCTAGCAAACAGCTGTTCTTTTAATCCGTGGTAACTGAGCACATTTTGACCCTATAGTAATCTGATGCATTTCAGTGTAAATGAGATCTTGCTTGCACAGACACAAAGATGCCATTCTTTCCCTGTTTATGGGAGGATATTGATGAGAATCTGAAGTTAACCTGACAAAAATACTATTTTCAGCAGAAAGTTCTATAATTAAGACCTGTCATAATCTCGGAGTGTGGGAGGGGAAGATGGTACTATCTTTAAGTCACAGAACTAGGTCTTGGCACACCATCACCTTGCCCCATGCCTGGCATGGCCACAGCCATGCTGTGTGACCTTGTGCCAGACCTGTGCTCCATCTGCTCTCTGTATTCCTGCTGCAAAATGCACGATGCCTGACAGCCTTGAATGCAAAACAATCTGTGGTATGGCTGCATTATGAATTACACCACAAACTTAGTAGCTAATTCAATTGATTGAATGTCAATTGATTGAATGTCAGGTTTCAGGCCCCACACCCCACCTCTTTCCTTTTTTGGTCAAAAGGTAGATGAGACTTTGGAAAGTTTTTGACAAAGATGTTAACACTCAATGTGAAAAGAATTTCACTGAATCCTGAATTCTACCCCCCCAAAAAATTGCTTTTAAATGAATGAAATAATTCTAATCAGCTGTAGTTAAACACAACTTTGGGAATTGCAGAGGAGCTTAAGAGACATTACCTGTACATACAGGCATGGTGTCTGCAGTGCCAAAGCTGAGCCCCAGTAAAGAGTTGAAAGGAAAGCCAAGGGCTGCAAGTGCAGCCTGGTGGGCACCAAGCTGGGGATAAGCTAGCAGAGACAGTCAGGAACCTCCTGGGTTCTATCAATGGGGATGTGGCCAGTAGTTTGCAGGAAGTGAGGAATCTTCCTCATTATTTAGGATTTGTTAGATCATACCCAGAATGTCTTGTCCAGTTTTGGTCCCCCAGTTTAAGAAAGTCATTAGCAAACCTGTATGGGTTCAATGGAGGGCCACAATGGTGGGTTGGGCACCTGCCCTGTGTTTGGGAGCTGGGCTGCTTCAGCCTGGGAAGGAGATGGTTTTAGGGCTCCTAACTGCAGCCAGCTTTCCAGGGCATTGAGAAGACAGAGACAGGGTCATCATGGTGGTACCTGGTGGGAGGAACAAAAGGCAAGGGACACATATGGAAATGAAAGGGATTCAGGCTGCACGTGAGGAAAAATGGCTTCATGCAGGACAGTCAGGTGGTAGGGCAGGTTGCCCATAGAGGCTGTACAGTCTCTGTCCTTGGGGGCTTTCAGGGCTAGACAGGATAAAGCTTTGAGCAGCCTGATCTGAGCTGACCCTGCTTTGTGCAGGAGGCTGGACTAGAGACCACCTGAGGTCCCTGCCAGCCCAGATTATTCAGAGGGAGATTCTGTGATCTCTTCAAAGGAATTGGTACAGATTTGTTATATTGCATCTCACATCTGTAATTTTAAGAAGTTCTTCAGAGAAAGATGTTGTGCTGACTAGCAAATACAATTCCCTGGAATAAATAATGTTCTCTCTCTTTAGAAGCATTAAATGCAGAGTTTGGAAATGTTCAGTATGTTACTTAAGCAGTGAAAACTATCTTAAAGGTGAAGCGTTTGGGGAAGAGGATTTGTGTTCCATGTGATTGTTCTGGGTCTTGTTTTGCTTTTTCACCTGACTCAATCAACTCTTGAAAGCTGTCCTGCCTTCTTTAAATCCATGGTGGCAGCTATGGTAGTGCTTCTTTTTCTCATTTTAAATGCTTTCTTTTCAGTTGCTCACACTTAGGTGAAATTAAGAAATCTAACTGTTGGGTATTACCTTTTAGACCTGCTGAAATAGCTCTTCCTGCTTGCATCCTTATGGTCTCATTAAGACGATGCTCACAGCATGCCTGACTTTAGTGAATATTTGCAGACTTCATTTGCCTACATTAGAGACAAAAAGCTTTAAAAAAACCCTTCTTGAGCAATAAACAGTTGAGTTTGTCAGTATCTGTTATCACAGAGTTGGTGTCTCTCAGGGCAAGTGCTGAATGCTGTCCTTGGAGTTGAGTAACTGTTGAAATGCTTCATCCAAGCAAGCCCTTTCCACTATGATCATGCATTTGGTCCATGGCTTCGAGTAGTGGCTTTAAAGACTCAGGGCTGTGAAAATCAGTGAGAAGTGTGGGGTTATGCCACTCTTCTAGCAAGCTCTGTACATCCTGGACTTACATAGGCAATATTATCATTCCCATTCCTACTTTTTTGTACCAATTATGGAGTTTAGGAAGTCAATGTTTTTTCTTTATTATGGTGAGTCAATGTATGGTGTTCATCATAAAGCAAGATCTGAGGTCTTTGGAGCAAAACTCAGATTCCAGCAACTGTGAGTCACGTTTGTGCTTTACCTTTACAATTGTGACTCAACTGTTTTGTTTTCTCTGTGCTCAAGCTCTCAGGCTGAGATTTCAGTTCTTTGGGGATTTAAAAAAAAAACCCTTGACCTATTCTCTGAGTCTGAGGTCATGCTTTAATGCCAGCCAAGACTTCCATTATCTCTCCACTTCATTTATACGTTGTGTTGTGCTTCAGCTGTTCACCTGCCCACCACAGGTGGCTCATTTCATTTTTGAGATGTTAACGATGTATAATGGAGCTGGGTGGTTTTTAAAGCACGTTAGAGTCACTTTGCAATGAAAGATGTCATATAAATCTGAAATAATACTGATGTTACATTTTTATTCCATGAAACGGAACTAGAATTAATTGCAAAAGTGTTAATCACAGGTGATGTAACTGTCATGTTAATGAGAAATGCCTGAAGATTACTGAGCTCTACTATAAAAAGAGAGCAGTCTCGTGGATTTTCAGCCCTTCTGTACTCTATTTAAATCTCATTATCCCAAAGAACTGATTCAAAAAACTTAAGATGGGAGTTTTTCACAGAGTCACAGAATGGTAGGGGTGGGAAGGGACCTCCAAACATCATCCAGTCCAACCCCCCTGCCAGAGTAGGATCACCTAAAGTAGGTCACACAGGAAAACATCCAGGTGGGTTTGACATGTCTCCAGAGGAGACTCCACAACCTTTCTGGGCAGCCTGTTCAAGAACTCTGACACCTTCACAGTAAAGAACTTT
>WBNM01041951.1:0-190607 GCA_013399055.1 Ramphastos sulfuratus
ATATATATATATACACATAGGCATATTTTTTTAATCATCAGTGCATATAGAGGTAATTTATTTTGAAAGGGGAGAAGGTACTAATTCCCTATAGTCTGACCAAATATGTCAGCTTTTCAAACCATCCAATCAGTGGATGCATCTACGTAAGTCTTTAAGTTATGATCAGAAGTATGATTTTGATTTGAATCTCATGTTCACTGCCCCTTACCTCAGCTGGCTTCACACAGGACGCACTCAGAGAGCACAGACAGAATAGAATAGAAATAGAAATGGAATATTTCTATTGGAAATGGATACAATACTACACAGTTGGAAAGGATCTGCAATGAACATCTAGTCCAACTGCATGATCAATTCAGGGCTGACCAAAAGTTAAAGCATATTACTAAGGGCACTGTCCAAATGACTCTTAAACCTGACAGGTCTGGGGCATATGATAGCTCCGTAGGAAGCCTGCTCCAAATGTATCTTCAGAGAATCTCAGTTCATAAAAAATGCAGATACAAGTTTTCGTATTCTAGAAATTTGGTGATGTAGGTTAAAAGAAGTGTCCTGTGAGAAACCAAAAACAAGAGTTTTTCAGTGAAAACAAGCCAAACTCACAAAAACACAGGACTTTTTAACAACATAGAATATAAAAATATTATTTACATTTCAGGTGCTATTTGTAATTACGTAACAATTTACATGCTTTCAATGGAAATCTCCTATTTAAAAAAATGCACTGGCTAGAATCAGTTTAAAAAAATTGTCAGCATATAACATAACATTACATTAAGAATAACAGTTACAGTAGATACAGCTAAGTTGAATGTATCAACTTGGGATTTCAACTGAAATTTATAACTGAACAATATGAAATACACTAACATAATTTTGTGGCTATTGGACAGCCTAGTGGATTCCTAATAGGAGGATGCAAGCATCTCTTTAACTTGAAAGCTGTTTGGTGACTTATATGGAATATATGCATATTGTTAGTTTGGTTTACATCACAGAGGTACACCACCACAACCAGACTATCCATTGCCTGTTTTTGCAGTTCAAGGAGGGGCTAATTGCTGCATAGGTATGTCAGAGTGAGATACTATTTCCTTTTTAGGAGTGCTTTCTTCACTTTAAATTGGCAGAAAGAGAGGGAGAAGCTTATGCTATTTCCATGTTCTGTGTCCTCTGCTACATAGTCTGATTTTGCACATTCAACTAATACGTGATGACCACAAACTGCCACGGGGGCTAGCCTGAGCAGTAGCGTGCTGTCACTGCCACCAGTAAACTGTGAGCACCCACTCGGCCCCATCAGCCTGTCTTTCCTTCTGCTCAAGTCACCATGTCTCTCACAGTACAGTGCATAGTGCAGACCTACAGCTTTCCTTCATCTCCTCAACTGTCCTTGCCAGATTGTCTTAGCTCCTAAATACAGCAAGTGAGATTGAAGAAGTGATTCAAGCAGTGCTGCTGCGTGGGAAATGAAATAGCACAAAGAAAAGCTGTTTACACCCTATCTCCACCTGAAGCCCCATTCAATGGGATCACCCACAGCATGCCATCATTTCTATTTTTAAATGCTGTATTTTCTAACATGAGTCAGTTACCAAACTATTTCTGAGCTGAACAGGAAGGACAGCGGAACAAGTTTAATCACAGCTGAACCAAAATTAGAACAGAAAATGGATCGGTTCAGTTCCTTAATTTATAGTAACCAACTTTGAGTGTACCAATAAGAGGCAGTCAGAATTGAAAAGAGTATCAATAAGCTCCTTCTGTAGGTAGGGAGGATTAGAATCTGGTTTAAAGTGTAATTGAAATCACAGAACTGGGCATAGGAAGTGGCCTTTTCCCTCCAAAGCTTTTAGTTAGAAAATGGGCTAAGTAATTCAGCCAACTAAATTAAGTGGTCATCTAAAGGACAGTGACGGTACCATGCCTAAGCAATGCCTGTAAGATCCACCTCTCCATCAACCTGACTTCATTATGGTGTTTGTGCAGATCCAAGCACATCGAGGTCCTGAAGAGATGGGAGTTTCTGAACACCATTACAGAACAGGGCAAAAAGCTGAACATGAGTCAGCAATACACTTCTGCAGAAACGAAGGCAAACCACATACCCAACTGCACTAGCACATGCATAGCTAGCATATTGGCGGAAGCTATTACTGCCTTTGCTCAGCACTTGTGAGGCCACATCCACAATACCTTTACTGGAATACTGCATCCAGTTTTGGTACTCAGTATAGGAAAGACAACCTGTAAGGAGCCCAGAGGCAGTCCCCACCCCAGTGACTAGTTGACTGAAGCACGTTACATGAGTTGAGACTAAGAGAAATGTGTCTCTTTACCAAGTGAAAAAAAAGAGCTACAAGGAACCCAAATGTAGTTTTCTACTGCCTAGTGGGAAGTCACAGAGAAGACAAAAGCAGACTCCTTCCAGCAGTGTGTAGGGAAAGAATCAACAGCAACTATGTCTGTAAATAAAGAAAAAAATTCAAACCCAAACAGGACAAAGACCTGGACCTCCAAGATTAATCATGCCTTGAGCAGGACTGTGAACTAGATGACCTTCACACATCCCTTTTGACCTTAATTCTATGATTCTAAAACTAAGACTTGGACATCATGCATACAAATATACATGGTAAGGGCATGACATGAACTTGTTAAAAGTCAACATACAATATTGTCATGGATTGAGTTGAATCTGCTGCTAATAGCCAATACCACACTGCTATCATGCCAGCTTCAAAAGGAAAACACTGGCTGGAGCAAAGTATCATGTGGCTTCAAGTTCAGATTGTAACATGAGAGGCTTCCTGTTCCAGATACAGCTTCTTAGTAATAAGGCTATTATGATACTGAGGATATCTTTTTATTAGAAGATCAAAAAAATAAGCTGGATGGCACTGGAAATGCAATCAAGCACCAAGATGGCAGATATGACCTCATTTTAAAATATTAAATGTACAAGGCTTGTTAAAATTCCAGAGAGGCTGCTGTCCATACAATCTGCTGAAGCCCTGCAGTTAGTTTACCAAAGTAGCTCATCTGTCTCCTAATTCCTTTGGAAAACTCATAAACAGAGAATCACATAATCAAAATCTTACAATGATGATTAATAAAAATACAGAAGTACCTTGGTTTTAGAAAGATAGATTGTAGTGGCTAATATATAAATAGTTCTTCCATTAATAGCCCAACAGACAAAAGTAATTTTCAGCACCAAGGCTGCCCTTAACACTAGTTGTATGTGAGGGAAATACATCTAAAAGGGGGGAGGGAAAAATCTGTGTCTTTTTCCAAGCTGTTTTGACTACTGACAACTCAGTTTCAAGATAAATTCAATACACTGAATATATGCAGCAACTTTACACTTGGCCTTTACAGCTGCACTTAAGTAATGTTACAGATGTATATATAGATAAGCTTAGGGTCAGGCATGGATACAGCAAACTGCTTAATACAAAGATGGAGAATTCTTGTTTAGTTGCCTAGCAATAAGATCTGACTCCTGGAAGCTAACAAATAGTGATTAGAGAATGGAATAGCATTATTTAAAGTACCTAATGTATCATACGAAAAGGAACAGAAGTCTATTGAAGGAAGGGAAATGCTAGTCCAGAAAATAACCATTTTATTCAGAGGCATTTGTTCAGGAAATACGTGACACAAAGAAACTACAATATCTACATTAAAGAAATATTTTTCAGTTGTCGATGTATTTCATTGTCTAATTCAAGACTAATTCCATCACGGCTAATGGATCCAGCTTTCAAATTGCTATGTTTAACTTTGTCCAACCCCCTCAACAATGTTTGGAAATTGGAGAGAAAGAAAGAAAGAAATTTTAAAATTTAACTGGATGAACACGATGGTATTTCTCTCCTTGGGAAAACATGCTATGATTCTAATGGAAGGTCTGAAGACATTTAGTGCACTAGTGGTGAGACAGAAATCCACACTTGTGTTTTATTTGTTATGGAGAGTTTTTTAGTTACACTGATGCTTTTAAACACATTTATAAGGTTTCTTCTCTCAAGTCTTTCAATATTAAAACTGGTTTTGTCTTGGTGCTTCAGAGGTAGAACAGGAAGGATAGGTAACACATCACAAGTCCAGCAGACTGGAAGTACTTCTTGGAGTAGTACTGACATTGATCTTTTCCCCTCATAATCTAAATTTTAATAGATTAGTCTGCATTACAATTGGGAAAAGAGAGGCCACCACACAGTATTTCAGCATTACAAGCTATGTGGACTTGTAATGCCCTATTGATGCATTTTACAACTTGAAAGAAGACACGTGACTCCTCTTTCTGCTATTTCCAACCTTTCCTTAGAACATTCTTCTGCAACAAAGCCTTTAAAACAGTACTTTCCAAGACCTGCTCCTGGTGGAGCTGTCACTTCACAGTATTCTGTCTGCTTGGGGCAGAAACAACCATATCTCTCTGATCATTTCTGTGGCACTCCTGTGGACCTACTTAAGTTTTACTCTATGATATAAAATCATCCAGAATTACCTACTGGTTAACAAAAACTAGCTTCTGAGACAGATTTAGCCTTTTTTTAACATCTGAGAGGCTTCAGATGTTTGGTCTGACTTAGATCACATTCTGATAGTGGTTTCAGTTCTGTTCCCAAAGTACAAGCAACAATTTGGGCATGAATGGGAAAAGGCCTCCTTTATGCAATTTCTTTAGACATCTAACTCATTTTGCCAAAATAGGAACAAAATTACATAATTTCAATTAGTGTCTGCACTTGCTTTAAATGGATTAAAGACTAAAGAATGCCAATATACTCTACAGAAATGCAAAGCACACTGTTAAGTAGATGGGATTCAATAAAGGGAACCATAGGTCAAACAGTGGAAATTCTGTTTATTGTAACCTAATGGTTTATTCTTGAACCTCTTCTAAAATATAGGTTTGTAATAACATGCTTTTATGTAGAAGTAATCATCCTTTTATATCTAGGAAAGGGTTTGAACTTTTCTGATAGTTAACAAGGGAAAACACAAGGGTTTCACTGACTTCCAAAAGGTTAACCTGAATTTAAAACAACTTGCCTCATTTCCCTGTATTTTTGTTTCCATTTGATGACTGAAAATGCTAAGTAGCTTTTCCTCTCCCTTTCAGCTCAAGAGGATCTTTGATTCCTAAACAACAGAACATCCAGCTCTTAAAGAAACCTAACAGAGTATTAATGTTGTCATTACAGAAATTATATTAACATCAACCATTGATAATTATGTGATTACCTTAAACTGCTCTATTTCTGCCCACGGAAAATGAAGGCAAATGGCAATGAGTAACTCCATACATCCAACAAAAGACTTTTTCTACAAGAAACTAAAGTATGTACATGTTCTATGGTATATTCCTAGAACTGTGACAACAGCATTTTCAGAAATTAAAAAGACAATAAAACATAACTTGATGTGTACTAAGTGTAGCATTTTAATAATAGTATTTTCCTATCCATCATTCTGAGTGCATCAATAATACATTTTTATAAAGATAAGAGTAATGCAATGCTTTATCTTTATATATATATATCTTTATAAGATAAGAGTAATGCAAAAACTACAGGACACTCTGATGCTCTTCCAATTCAATCAACTATAATTTGTGTTCAGCTCCAGTAGATGTTTATGAATACAATAAATATTTCATATAGAAAATGACTGCCACAAAAACACTTAAGCAGGCAGACTACAATGGAATCAAGCCAATACATTTTAAAACTGATAAAAGGATTATTACTTCTTAAACACCATACAGACCTCATTAAGATATTATATTGGAGAGGCCTAAAAGGTGTCAAAATTAGACATTAACACAGAAAACTGAAATACTAATAACTATAAAAATTAAGAATCATAGACATGGATTAAGGTAATTCAAACAGGTATTGGCAGTTAGGAGAAAGAAAAACTCTTCTCAAGTAATGAAAATAATACATTTTAAAGCTGTCTTACTTTATTGTAAAGCTGGCACTAATCAATGTCAGAAACCAAACACTGCAATATAGCGCACTCATTCTGCTAATGCTATGAACAAATCTCTCATTTTAGAAGACTTGAGAATGTAAAAATTTTGCACCTTACATGTTCCAGAACCAGATCTACTGAGA
The DNA here is from genome assembly GCA_013399055.1 of Ramphastos sulfuratus. Taxonomy (NCBI): domain Eukaryota; kingdom Metazoa; phylum Chordata; class Aves; order Piciformes; family Ramphastidae; genus Ramphastos; species Ramphastos sulfuratus. The sequence goes on from WBNM01041951.1 coordinate 6,135, forward strand.
AGCCAGTCACTGCTGGGTTTGTTGTTTTCTTCTAAACCATTCTGGGAATACGTATGCAATCTTCCTCTTTGAAAGTTATGATGATTATGCATTAGTATAATTACACCAGCTAAAAATATGCACTGTTCCAAATAGGATTCTGAAAGCAAAGCAAGCTGTACTCTTTTGGGCATTGCCTCATTTTCCTTAGTTGTCTGTATAAACATTTACTGATGGAATACCAGGGTCTCTGACACTTGAGCATTCTAGGCAGTTTTCACTGGCTAACTATAAAGTCACACCCTAAATACCTTTCCAAATTTCAGACCAAAAAAGAAAAAAAAAAACAAAAAAACAACACCCTAAGAGTCCTGTACAATCGTGACTGCCAGACTAACAGTTATACTTAGGAAATCTAGCAAGTCTCTGTGGCCTTACAGAACAAGGAGTTTTTAAAATGTTTTTTTACAGTATCTGAAAAGTATAAAGGACTAGATCTGAGGAGCCAGATCTGAGAGCTGAGTTAAGATACAGGCAACAGATTTCAGAAGACAATACAATCAGTCCTTACAATAGTGCATCTTCACACAATAAAGGAGTTGGCCATTAAAAGCAATCTGCTTCAGTGCAAGTGTCAAAAATTTGTTTAAACTAAAAAGAGGTGTGTTTTTCAGTTTGGATTTGTTTTTTACAAAAGTTTGGGTTTTTTTTTCCCCAGGCCTTTTCTTTCTACAGTACAAATCTCCTTGAGACAGACTTCTGTGTCATGGGAAAAAGTATGTGAGCACATTTGGCTAAACTTTTGTGCCAGCTGCTTCATTAATGGGGTGAGTCGGGAACTATATACACATTACTTTGAAGAAAAAATGAGGCTCACTTGAAAAAACAGGCAGAATTACTGTTTGGAAAGTAAGAAGGTACACAGGAGGTGATTATGTTGGAGAAATTAGCACAGAGTGAACTAGGGTGTACATTTTCAGTGATTTACTCTGCAGCAATTTTCTGGATGGTCTGATTCATATTATATGCATGCCTATACAACATTAATGGGGCACTCTGCATAAACCCAACCTAGCTAGATCCACAACCAGTACAGTGATGAGATGCACTGTTTGCAGGAGATGGTACAGTAGGACATTGCTACAGCTACTCTGTCATCAGTACCCTGTCTGGAATCTCCGCCCAGCAGGACTCAGCTTTGAAATCACTGCAATGCAACCTACTACAGGGGGTAAGTTACAGTGATTCCAGCTTGGCAACAGTCAGGAAAACCTCCCAGTTTTGCAAAGCTCCTTTCCTGCATTTTGTGGGTTGTTTTGGTAGACAACAGCAGTCAGTCCAGATTCTCAGCTACGACGTATGCACAGCAAAAAGCATTCCTCTCCCTCTCTAACAGATGCTCCATCTGTGGCAGCAGTTTCCTGGTCCTGTACCACGCAGTTGGCAACACAGGAGGTTCCTCATGACACTTCACAGACAAAATCTTTTCCTCCAAATAATCAGTGGCGGTGCACTCAAGTTGGAATTATGTATAAAGTCTACAAGTTCAGACTTGCAGAAACAAATCCAGAACTACCACTATGTCAATTGTACAACAGCTTATTTGAATTAAAGCATCACTAGTATTTAGGGCAAGTGGAAGAGACGTAAAGAGGGAAAATACAAAGCTTGGTGGGGTGGAATTTGCACAGCACACCAAGGTGAGTTTTCATTGGTGAATTCAAGGGGACAAATCGAAAAAAAATTTCAGGTAAATTTGTTACTGAATAATCACAGAAAAAATTGGGCTGCTACATTCTCAGACATGAATAATGGTGTCTGCCACATTATAGAATTCAATTAGTAGGTGAGATGTATAAAATAGTAAGCATTTCACAATCCTATTTTGTCCTCTGTACTACAGTTCATTGCCTTCATCAACAGTTGATCTAGGAGGCTGACAAAGTGTGGCACAGATGTGAAGAAAAGCTATGAGCACCCAACCACAGAAGCTGCTTAGGTTCCCACTTGCCAAAGCCAGTGTGTGCTATGGAATAACATATATTCTGCTGGTCTTACTATAACCCAGGATCGAGTCCTAAAAATCCCACCACAGATTTAAGAAAATTGTGATCATTTACTGCTATTCTCCTACCAACCAAATGCTGGGGGTTTTCTTCTGTTGTTATGGCAATAAGTATTTCATAGTATGCTTTAAAACAAACAGAAAAGGTGATGCTTTTATTTATCAATATGTACCTACCTTGTTTTGCAAGTTTTCCATTCTCTTTTCCTCTGACCTCCCTATCCCCCAAACTAAAAAATATTCTCTTTAATTTTCATTTACATCGTCTCTGCCTTTAATAGTGTTGTAATGCTAATACTGGAAAAACTGCTATCCAGTGCAAAATAAATTTCTTGCTTTCACTTCCATTTTTAAAATGTGAAAATATTTCTAGTATTTTCTTTACTCTGAGAATATTTATTGCAGTAGTATTAAGAGAGTTTGATATTGGTTTATATCTTGTTCAATTTGCCATTGCCTTCATGCCCACTGGCCTCTTCCTTCAGACAGGATTCCATTGATTCCACTGGTGTTCTGTGCTGTTGTGTTCTTGCAGATTCACATGTGAAGACCAAGCTCTTGAAGTAATATGACTCTTGTTAAACCCACAAAAGTGTCATTATATAAAAAAATCTGGTATGACAAGTACCCGTCACAGTTATTTTCACTCCTGTGCAACACTTATACGTTCATTTATTCAGTTTTCTGTAACATAATCTGAGAAGTAAACTGTCCTCAATGCTCATGGCTATGAGATGGCAAAGCTATCTTGAACAAACTTCATCCCAGATAAGATGAGACATAAGAATTCCTGTGTGACAGCATCCCTTAGGCCTTACATAACCTTTGGGACATTGTGGTACACTGTGTTGAAAGCATTGAATCATAGAATCATAGNTGAGAATGAGGCTGGATTTGGGAAATTGGAAGTTCTGCAATATCCTTTGTTTGGACTTGCCATCTATACGGTTCAGGAGTTATTACATGTATTACTTTCTCTCAGTCATCTGAACTATGAGTCATACAAACTGAAAGTGGAAGGTGTGTGAACGAAGCAGATGTGCATGTTTGTGGAGTTTGTATAGCTCTTGTTTTCTGTCTTGCCCCATTTGGGGCAATTAAGTTTGAAACTCCGAGAAGTAGCTGTTACCTCAGCAACAATCTGGGGCTGAGACTGGACTGTTAAAGGACAAAACCTCACACTGGCAAGTCTCCAAAAGTCTCCTGTGACTCCAAAATCCACCTATAGCTAAAAGCCTGGCCATCTTTGTTTTGTTTAACCAAGCAGCAGCAAGAAACCTTACCAGCAGTGTGCCTAGTATGATAAACACATAGCTATGTCTCTCAAGAATGCTGGTTGTGCATGGGCTGCTTGCAAGATGCCTCTACCATAGACAGGTCAGTTAATAGCTAAAAGCACATGCAGAGATAGAAATAGTTTCCAAACCCAGGAAGCAACCCTGAAACTGAATCCGTACAGAAAGGCTCTTGGAGATCAAATGACCAGCCTCCTCCTTCGGATCTGATTGCAAGCTCACGACTACAGTCTATAAGCAGCCGATTTTTACCTCAATGAAATTTGAAATGTAGTCTGACCAAAGGGAAACCTAGGCTTGAAGTAATGTATTAAATAAAATTTTAAAAACCAAAACAATAAAACCTTATGAGAATATCTGTATATTAAACTATCTTTCTATGAACGTGGCAGAATTAACTGTAACTCACACTCTAGGCCGCTAGAACTGGGGCTCTGTGGTGGTTGAAGCACAGGAGCGAATAGCGAAGTAAAGAGGCAGCCAAGCCGCCGCCATTAGCCGAGTACGCCACTTGAGCAGGTTTCCTTTCCCTCCTAAGCTCTACTGCCAGACACGTAGCGTAACAGCTTTCGCGAATACGGATGCTGCACTGCGGCGATGGCACAGTTCAACCAAACTTCCTCCCTCCTCCGCCTGCTTGGACGTTAAGGCCACCTCCTTTCTCGGTTGCGATTGGCAAGACGGGCGGAGCCCTTCGCAGCGATTGGCGGCTGCCGGACGGAGGTGGGGTAGGTTGCGTGAAGGGTAATAAAGTTAGTGGGGCTGCCTCGGTGCGGTTTAGACGCGGCAGCGAGTCGGCTCTCTATGGAGGTGGCGGAGGGAAGTGTTGGGCCGTTGCTGCTTCTGCTGTGGTGATTCGGAGACTCGCCCTGTCTCGCGCGCTCCCCCCTTCCCCTCCCCAGCCCCGGTCCCCGGCTCCCTTCCCCTCCCCCTCCCCTTTTCTTGCCTTTTCCCCTGCCCTTGGTAGCCGCCGGGACCCGGGGAAGCTGACAAGGCCTTAGAGAAGGTGAGAAATGTGAGCGTGATCGGAGAGCGATATGGGGCTGGGAGGGAACGGTTACTGTTGCAGCTGCCGATTAAAATGGCGGCTGCCTGAAGTGGCCGCCATTTTCTCGTCGGCTTCTTTTCGTTTTCTTCCGCACAAAATGGCGGCTCGAGTCGGTGGTTGGTCCTGATGTTCGCTTTCGGATTACTGTGGGTGTTAATCAAAGGGGTAGAGAAGATCAGCAACGCCGTTAAGCGCGGAAGGGGAGCCGAGCAGAAGCGTTTGGGGTTAAGAGGTGCTTATGTGCATCGAGAAAGGTGTAGACTAGTAGTTCTGGTTCGTATCGCTGCGTGTCAGGGAATCGGCTCGATTACAGGATTCTCTAGCTACGGTCTCTGGGGGGCCCAGAGGCTTGTCCTTGGAGATGATGAGTAGGCTTGGTACACGTAACGGCCTGCGGTCTTGGGATCTTTTAGGATCCGCATAGCTGGGGCGGGGAAGTTGTTCTTGAGGCTGACGAAGGGAATAGTTTCTTAGCTCAGTCTCCTTTTATTCGTCGTAGAAGGGAGAGCCGACTACCGGACTGCCTCGCCCATGTTTCCTGTTCAGGCTTGGGCGGCAAAAGAGCGGAGGCTGTTCATCTCCCTCACAAAGAACAAAGAGCCGGCCGGGCTCCTGGCGGTGCCTGAGCCTGGAAACGGGCGGCGCCCGGTGGGGGAAGGGGAGGCGGCTCGGTGCGCCTGGAGCCGCCAGCTCCATGCGGCAGGGTAGCGCCTGCCTCCTGCTGGGGGCGCCCCTCCGGGTCCCGCAGCCCTTTTGTTCGGTGACGGCCATGATGGGAGTCGCTCCTCGTGTCCGCGCCGGCTGCTTGGCCGGACGAGCGGCCGCTGCCGGGGCACGCTGGTAACCGCCGCGCCCCGGGCAGAGGTGCCTTCTCCGGGGCGTTTCTCAGCTGGCTCTCGGAGGAGGGGACTCTGCTCAGTACTGTAGTGTCTCGGAGCAGATCTGAGGTGGAACCACAAAACGGGTTTCGGTTGGGTTTGCGGTTTTTTTTTCCAGCTGCTATTGTCTAGAAAGCAAAATTTGAGATGAGAGGCAGTACTGTTTATTTTCGTGATTTGGTAGCTTCATTTGCCATTTGGACTTGAATGTGGAGTACATACGTTTTTAGTATATTCACAGTGCATTTTGTGATCTGGTGCTTACCACTTTGAAACGTAACTAGTTTGTCTTTCCATAAACAATCATAGTTTGTATATTCCATCAGTTAAGAGGTTCATTTAATTATCCCGATCGTAGCAGGAGAATGTTCTGGGTTGGAGTTTTTTCGTTGCGAGTGCCTTTTTGGGGTTGGCAGGGTACATTAGAGGCTCCTCTCAGTCCACGATTTCTTATCTCCTCCCTCCCTTACTCTACACACCCCACCCCNGTAGTGAAACGGCCTTTCTGTGAATATCTTGAAAGCTGCATAAATAGGAGCCTTCTTACATTCTCCTAAATGTAGTACTTGAGTCCCCTTCTCTAGCAAACGTTTGTTACTTTTGTTGTAAGTTGGATACTACCACTTCTAGTGAAACAACTGTAATATGAATGCTTGATTTGTCTTTCTAGGTTTTGTTTTTCCCCACCCCGTCAATTTAATTTTATTCTTTTGAAGATTCTTCGTTGTCAAGCCGCCAAAGTGGAGAGTGCGATTGCAGAAGGGGGTGCTTCTCGTTTCAGGTATTTTTGCTTTTTGCTTTTTTTCATGAACGTTTAGCAGTGGAAATTGTCCCTTGAGGACAGTTCGAATTTGTCTTGCGTTTATACCAAAATTGACATGTTGTGGAAAGAGTTGGTATTTTGAACTTAAACAGGGTTACATGGTTGTTTTTAACAGTGCTTCTTCAGGCGGAGGAGGTGGTAGGGGTGCACCTCAGCACTATCCCAAGACTGCCAGCAACAGGTATGTATCATCTTGCTCTTTGGTTTGGCACAGTGTTAAAGACCGAGAATAATTGATGGTGAACACAACAGTTGAAAATGGAGTATCTTTAAGACTGTACAAGGAATATTCACTGAGCTCCTGGTGTGTTGATACCCTCCAGTCTGTGGCAAGGTAGCATATAATCTGGTGAAAGTGTCATGAGCAGTGTTAGGTGCACAGGCTATCACATGCACTTCGCTTCAGAAGTTTAGAGAGGGGTTTTTGTGTATATTATTAGTGTTGATAGAGTAGAATACTAAGCAACAGATGTGTTGCAGCGTTGGTAGGAGTAAGTGCATGCTCTTAAAACTCTAACAGTCTAAGGCAAGGATTAAATGCCAAGTTCTTGAAATTGTTTCTGTTTAACAAATGTATTTGTTGACGTTGACAGCGAGTTCCTGGGGAAAACCCCAGGGCAAAACGCTCAGAAATGGATTCCTTCACGAAGCACTAGACGAGATGACGACTCCGCAAATGACAAAGAACGACATGATGCAATCTTCAGGAAAGTAAGAGGGTAAGTTTTTTAGTGTTTTTTTTTGTAAAGCATTACATACCTCTAATAAATGGGCTGGAGATCTGGAAAACGGGTGGGTCTTGAGTCCTGTTAAGGTGTGTGTGCTGTCCTTGTGATGGAGGGAGACAGAAACCAATAGGCCAGCAGCAGCAAACGCTTGGGAAATAATTCTTGTGAGATTAGTCTTTGCAATATTATTTTATGTTCTAAAGCTATTCTGAAAAGCCCTGAGCTAGTTAAGTGGAAAATAGTTTAGGGTTTTTTTTGTTTAATAGACTTAAGCAAAAGTAAATGAGTCTAAAATTACTTGTAGCATGCTTACAATATGTATAAGTTTAGGTTTCACTTAAACTTATAAACTGTTATTTCGCTTTGTTCCTTTTTAGCATACTAAATAAGCTTACTCCTGAAAAGTTTGACAAATTATGCCTTGAGCTCCTCAATGTGGGTGTAGAATCTAAGCTTATCCTAAAAGGGGTCATACTGCTGGTAAGATGGCTGCATTTCTTTTTAATTACAGTTTTGTTGAATGTTAAAGAGACTGCCTGGTTTTGGTGAGATACAAAAGTAAGATGGCCTATAGAAATATTCCTGCTTTGTTTAAAAAGGGTACACTGGGAAGGAAGCGGACTAAAAGCTCTTTAACTTTGTGATTTAGAAGTCTCAATGTGATTCAGGATTTGTTGTTGTGTGGTGGTGGTGTTTTCTGTTTGTTTCAGTGGTCTATAATCTATGATGCTAGTTGGCAGTCTCTCTTCCCTGGCCTTCCCCTGTCTGTTTTCCTGACTAATGACCCTAACGGTCTTGGAAAATCCACCACGGGTGGCTCCTGGTGTAGTGATTTTTAACTGTCATGTTACTTTGTTTAATCTGAGATCAGATAGGTGGTGCTAATTTGAATGTTCTGATGATAAACTTCAAATTTGTACAACTGATTGGCTAGTGATTCTAGATAGCACAGAGTAGCTTTTTCCTTTGTTTCAGCATTAAGACTGGCATTGAAATCCGTTATTTTCATATGGTTGATGAAAATGGAAAAAAAGTTAGATCTTGTAGATTAGAGTGGTAATACTGTCTTGTAACTTGCTTCCTTACTGAAAATAAATTTAATTAGATCGTAGACAAAGCCCTTGAAGAGCCGAAGTATAGCTCACTGTATGCTCAACTATGTCTGCGACTGGCAGAAGATGCACCCAACTTTGATGGCCCATCAGCAGAGAGTCATCCAGGACAGAAGCAAAGCACAGTGAGTATATCCTTCAGTTTGGCATAAGTTTTGCTAGTATGCATAGTTGTACTAATTCACTTAACTGGCTTTTTTGTTCTCTTTTGTAGACATTCAGACGCCTCTTAATATCTAAACTTCAAGATGAATTTGAAAACCGAACCAGAAATGTTGATAGTAAGCTTTAAAACCTCTTTAATACAGAATGTATTTATTTCCTCTTTGTACAGCCTTGTCAAACTGACTTCTTTGTTTTCCAGTCTATGATAAGCATGATGGTCCCCTCCTCCCTGAGGAGGAGGAACAGAGAGCCATTGCCAAGATCAAGATGCTGGGGAACATCAAATTCATTGGAGAACTTGGCAAGCTTGATCTTATTCATGAATCTATCCTTCATAAGTGCATCAAAACAGTGAGTATTCAGATTGGGTGTAGGCTAAGAGGAAAAAAAAATACATATTTATGCTGCTTAGGGAATATCAGATCATAAAACACCAAAATGTTTCCTGTCAATTATCTATCCCTTGCTGTTGGAAATAAAGAATGCTTTGGAGTGATTAAAATAGGTTTTGTTCAAAGCCATGGTAGTATTCCCATAAGTACTTCAGTTAGCAATTCCTAAAGTAAATTTCAAGTCTTGTTTGCCTTTAGAACAAACGTTTCTGCATGTGCCTGTGTACCAAGTTGTCACTTGATAAATTGCCATTCATTAGGTGTTAAAATATCTAATTCCTCTTTAATACTTCAGCTTTTGGAAAAGAAGAAGAGAGTCCAACTCAAAGATATGGGGGAGGATTTGGAGTGCCTCTGTCAGATAATGAGGACAGTGGGACCTAGATTAGACCATGCAAAAGCCAAGGTATGTGCATATCCACTGCAGTCACTAAATGCATGAAATTCTTATCGTGAAGGCTTTAATTGCCTGAAACTTGTCTTCAGTGTTCTGTTTTGGAGTACCAAATGCTCACATGTAGCTTAGCAGAGAGCAAGACTGCCAGCTCTTGCTCTTGTATCAAATCTCACGATATCAGAAGGAACCTATCTTTGAAGTGAATTTTAAATGTCATTCAGAATGCAGTTGCAGTCACCACAGTTTCATAAAGGCAAGAATATTGTTGGTTGTAATGTTGCTTTAAAAGCAACGTTACTCCAAACAGAACTAGGCGATCTGATGTGTATTTTGGAGAGTGACTTGAGAATTGTGACACCTTTTCAGATTGTCATTCAGTAATGAGAGATGGCAGGTATTTGTCTTGGTTTTGATGTATTAACTTCCCTTGAGGCTTGTTGCTATCAAGGAGATTGAGACTGCAGGAAAAGGCAGTTTGTTCTGTTACTTGATTGTTAGGAGGGTTGAATGTGATCATCTTTCTTGAAAATACTCAAGAGATTGATAGAATATCAATATAACTTTTATCCCTCCAGTCCTTAATGGATCAGTACTTTGCCCGTATGCGCTCCTTGATGTCAAGTAAGGAATTGCCAGCAAGGATTCGTTTCCTGCTGCAGGTATGATGAAATGATTTACTGCTGCTTTTTTACTGCCATGTTGTCTTGAATACTTCCCTAATAATTCATTGTCTTTCAAGGATACTGTGGAGTTGAGAGAACACAACTGGGTTCCTCGCAAAGCTTTTCTTGACAATGGACCAAAGACTATCAATCAAATCCGTCAAGATGCAGTAAAAGTAAGTGGTCTGTGAGGTCTTCTGCCTGGCTTTTGCCCAGATGTTAAAAGGGAATGTTTAAGATGTTTAATTCCATGCCACAGAACTTGAGGCTGTGGATTTATGAGTAATTGTCACTTCAAAGTGTGACAGGAAGGGGTTAAGGGTTTAAATGAGATGGATAGTTGAGGGCTGAAAATGTGAGTTTTGGGGACTGTTGCTCCAAACTGACCAAAACTCTTAATTCCTATTCTAAAGGATCTGGGAGTCTTTATTCCTGCTCCTATGTCTCAAGGGATGAGAAGCGACTTCTTTCTGGAGGGACCCTTTATGCCACCCAGGATGAAACTTGACAGGGACCCACTCGGAGGGCTTGCTGATATGTTTGGACAAATGCCAGGTATGTCGAGGCTGTTAAGCTGATTTGATACAGTACAGACAGTCATCACATGAACTACAGTTGTGTGTTGTTTCCTTAATACAGGTAGTGGAATTGGTACTGGTCCAGGGGTTATTCAGGATAGATTTTCACCCACCATGGGACGCCATCGTTCAAACCAACTTTTCAATGGCCATGGGGGTCACCTCATACCTTCTGCTCAATCCCAGTTTGGAGAACTAGGCAAATCTTTTCTGAAAAGTCAGGTAAGGAAGATGTTCACAGGGTGACTTCATCTTGTCTAGAAGCTCTTCTACAGATGCGTATGTTATGGATTATATAGTCTGCTTATGATGAAAGACTTCCTCAGATTTGATTCTAATAAGAACTGATGCTCAGCTGATACAAAAATTCTAAACCATTTAAAATTGTACAAGAGATGCAAGGAAAACACTTTTTTTTACTGCAAGGAAAGGTGCATGTGGCTTTGGTGGGTCAGAATGGTGTGTTTTATTTCAAAGATAGCCCTGTTTTCAGGGATAGATGCTACTCTCCCACCACCCCTGCTCCTTCTTTCTCCGTTCCTGGCAAATAGAATCTTTGTTCCTCTGGTCCCGCTGGTACTACTTACCATATGATGTACGCCACTCCATCATCTGCACTTCTTTCTCTATATCTCCCTTTCTGAAATAGGGGCAAAGCCAGCTCTACCATAACCAGAATCAGGGACTCTTATCCCAGCAACAAGGACAGTCGAAGGATATGCCACCTCGGTTTTCTAAGAAAGGACAGCTTAATGCAGATGAGGTACATTACATGCCTACATTACTTAAAGCCTATTCTAAATATTGCCCAATGATTATAGCAAGACGCGTTATTATGAGGACTAATGCTGGAACTCCTTCTCCTTCTCCTCCTCTTTTGTCCCTTCCTCTTTTACCTTACCCCCCTTCATTTTCCTTAGGGTATCCAGCGTCCTATGAGCAAGACTGAGATATGAGGGCAATTTTTCTGGGGGCATCCCTTCCTTTCCCCACACCTTCCCAGGAACACTAATCTGACATCAGTTCCCATGCATCATTGATAACAATACAGAAAATCCTGACTGTTAGAACCTTTAGAAACCTTGAAGTGCTGGCCCAGGCGAAATTTTTTTTAATTGGTTAATGTGCAAAATGCCAAATGCAAAGTAAACTTGCATTGTTATTTTGAGCGTTAACCAGACTCGTATCCTGATTTCTGAGCAATTGGTAGAGTTGTTTATCTTGGCTGTACATAAGTAAATATGATAAATACCTTCTTGGGTCTCTAACATACTGCATCTAAAAGGAGCAATTTTTAGATCTTGATACTAATGGAACTAAATACCAGTGACTTGTAGCAAGTTGTGATTCATATTCTTTTGGGGAATTGCAGTACTCGTGTGGCATAATTTATATTTGAGTGTTAACATTGTAGGAACAGCAAAATCATGCTTCAGTGGGATCAGTTGATCTAAGTCCGTGGCTGTGTAGTCTTGGTCAGAATACTTGAAACAGTTTGAGTCTTTCTGACTTATCTGTTCACAGATTAGCCTGAGACCTGCTCAGTCTTTTCTGATGAACAAAAACCAAGTGCCAAAGCTTCAGCCCCAGATAACTATGATTCCTCCCAGTGCTCAACCACCACGCACTCAAACTCCACCTTTGGGACAGGTAAACAAAAATTCCTGTGTATTCTTTACTGTTCTTAATTTGTTTATGCTTAGAACAATTACTTAAGTGTAGATAGCTGTGTTGCAAGTAAAACATGATGGTATATTTTTCAGCCACCTCAACTTGGTCTTAAAACAAATCCACCACTTATACAAGAGAAGCCTGCAAAAACCACCAAGAAGCCACCTCCTTCTAAAGAGGAGCTACTTAAACAAACTGTAAGTTCCAAATGTAACAGTTTCTTGAGACTCATGTGCTGTTTAAAAGTGCCTTTAACTACAGTTTGTGGGCTTTTTCTCTAGGAAGCAGTTGTGACTGAGTATCTGAACAATGGAAATGCAAACGATGCTGTCAATACTGTGAGAGAAATGAGGGCTCCAAAACACTTCATTCCTGAAATGTTGAGCAAAGTAATAATACAGTCTCTAGATAGATCAGATGAAGACAAAGAGAAAGCAAGTACTTTAATCAGCTTGCTCAAGCAGGAGGGAATAGCCACAAGTGACAACTTCATGCAGGTACCACAATTTGCTTGGTTGTTCTTGGTGTTTGGCTTGTGTAAAGGAAGTGTGCCAATGTTTTTGGTAGTGTGGTGGTTTGTTTGGGTTTTTTTAAAATCCTGTTGATCATAGGAGGTAAAAATGTGTTGACCTGTGAGGGGCATAAGAGACAAAAAAATAGGTACAGGATTTCAGGAGTGGGAAGTGAAGAGCATTGTGGCAAGCAGTTGAGTTCAGAAAAGAATTGTGGCTCCAATGTAGTGAGAGTATTGCTGTGCAGAAGCACAAAATGGTGTCAGAATTTAAACTTCTGTATGTTTATTGTCTCCTAGGCATTCCTGAATGTATTGGACCAGTGCCCCAAACTGGAGGTGGACATACCATTGGTGAAATCCTACTTAGCACAGTTTGCAGCCCGTGCCATTATTTCAGAACTGGTGAGCATTTCAGAACTGGCTCAACCACTGGAAAGTGGCACCCATTTCCCTCTCTTCCTGCTTTGCCTTCAGCAGTTAGCTAAGTTACAAGATCGGGAATGGCTAACAGAATTGTTCCAACAAAGCAAAGTGAACATGCAGAAAATGTTACCAGGTAAGAGATACCACGTGGCTTCTAAGACACCTCATATTGCTGTAGACAATGTCTTTGACACCAGAACAAAATAACATACAGGGTTATTTTGTTGTGGTCAGCTGTCATGATCTGCAAGAGTTGGTTAGACTTAAACACTGATTCCGTTTTTTTAAGCAGTGGCCCTTCAAGCATGTCTGTCTTACTTTGTCAGAAATTGACCAGAACAAGGACCGCATGCTGGAGATCTTGGAAGGGAAGGGGCTTAGCTTCTTGTTCCCCCTTCTGAAACTGGAGAAGGAACTGCTAAAGCAAATAAAATCGGATCCATCCCCTCAAGCCATCTATAAGTGGATTAAAGATAACATTTCACCCAAACTTCATGTAGATAAGGGATTTGTGAATATATTGATGACCAGGTGAGACACTATTTTGATCTAATAAAGTCACGTATGTTAAGATGCCGGTAAGCAGCTAACTCCATAAAGGCTGATACGTAGCTCTGTACAGAAAAAGATAGAGTACATAGCAAGGAGATTAAATGCTTCTGAGTGAACCTCCCTTGTATTTAATGCCCTTTGTATTTGAGAAGACAAGCAAGTCTCTGGTCTTGAATCAGTGTGAAGTGCTGATTTTCCTTAGGCAGTAGTCTAGTTGTGTGATGCCTTTTTTTAATGTTTCAGTCATAATGTAAATAAACCCAGGATTTTTGTGGTGCACAGTGGACCACAATACTAACCGTGCCTTATGTCACTGATAAAGAGTGTTTTAGCCAACTGAACTTGGAGTACTTGTCTTACTGTTCTGGAATGTGAACTCTAGCTGCTATATATGAAGTTTACAGAACTTAGCCTTTTTTGTTGTTTTGTCTAGTTTCTTGCAGTATATTTCTAGTGAAGTAAACCCACCTAGCGATGAATCGGATTCTTCATCTGCTCCCTCCAAAGAGCAGCTGGAGCAGGAAAAACAACTGCTTCTTTCCTTCAAGCCAGTAATGCAGAAGTTCCTCCATGACCATGTTGATCTGCAAGTGAGTGCTTTATATGCACTGCAGGTGCACTGCCACAACAACAACTTTCCAAAAGGTAGGTGCATCAAGATTTTGCCCAAAACTTGTCTGCGTATTTGTATCTGTATGGATCTTAGGCTTGTTGGCTACATTTCTTAGAGTTAGATAAGCTGTTCAGAAGATGGTAAAGCTAACAATGTTTAAATTTACTTCTGTAGGCATGTTACTGCGCTTCTTTGTTCATTTCTATGACATGGAAATCATTGAAGAAGAAGCTTTCTTGGCATGGAAAGAAGATATTACTCAAGAGTTTCCAGGGAAAGGCAAAGCCTTATTCCAGGTAAATCTGCTAACATTGGAGATTTGCCTTCTATGATTTCTGCTGCAAGTGTTTAAGAACCATTCCAAGCAGCGTTAAAGATTTGTTATTATCTAGAAATTTCATTCATGGAATACTGCTAGTGCAGTGTGGCTGAAATAAGTGTAGTGTGGTGAGGGGGCGGGGGAAAGCTCCCAGTGTTCTGCAGAAGTACATAGTGGGAAAGCTTCTCCTCCCTTAAATCAGTTTTATATTACTGCAGGTAAACCAATGGTTAACCTGGCTGGAAACTGCTGAAGAAGAAGAATCTGAAGAAGAAGCTGACTAAAGAACCAGCCAAAGCCTTAAATTGTGCAAACATACTGTTGCTATGATGTAACTGCATTTGACCTAACCACTGCGAAAATTCATTCCGCTGTAATGTTTCACAATATTTAAAGCAGAAGTGTCAATAGGATATCCTCTGCGAAAGGTTTTTGTAGTATGTCTTAATAGTCTACAATAAAAATATTTTAGAGTATCTTTAATGTTTAGATAACAGTGTATTAGCAGCATGCAATAATACATCATAAGTTCTCGAGCAGAAGCAGTCTGTTGCAAGGGTCTTCTTTGCCACCAATTATCATAGGCTGTTTTTAAGTTAGAAAACTGAATAGCAACACTGAATACTGTAGAAATGCACTTTGCTCAGTGTAATACTTGAGTTGTTGCAATATTGATTATCCATTTGGTTGTTACAGAGAATCCTTAACTGTAATCGATGGTTGTTGCCGTAATAGTATATTGCCTGTATTTCTACCTCTAGTAATGGGCTTTATGTGCTAGGTTTTAATATCCTTGAGCCTGGGCAAGTGCACAAGTCTTTTTAAAAGAAACAGTTTACTTGCACAAAAACTGATCAGCTGAAGAGATGGTTTAATGCCCTTTGGAAGAGGTTTTTGTGGGTGTGAAACATGATATGGTGAGACATTTAAATTGGTCCATTATAGTACTGAAATTAAGTCTACTTAATTTATCAAGACATGTTCATGCCCTGATTTTATATACTTGTATCTATCAATAAACATTGTGATACTTGACTTGTTTCTGAATGTTTCCCAGTAGAAGAGCTTTGACAACTGGTTTACTCTTAAGGAAACATCAGTGGGAGTTGTCTGAGACTGGGACCATCTCTTTTTTTAAATAGGTTGTCCTTAACATGCAAATGAATTCTAAATAAGGTCACAGAGAAGATTAGACATTACAGATCTGCTGTGACAGGAGGAAAATTAAATTTTGCTGAAGAAATTGTAGGAGTTTACCTGTGGTCTAATGTATGCTTTATCAGTGCGTATGTGTGTTTTAACTTCCTAATGCTTTGAACTTAGCACAGGTCACATGCATGTTTTTAATCAAGTGGCTCTGATTATTGCTAGCTGCCTGCTTCTCAAACAAAATTGGCAAACAAAAAAAAAAGGGCAGGAGTATAGTGTTGCATTGTACAGGCTTGAAATGTCATCTATTAAATACTCAAAATACCTTCCTTCCTAGAACCTTGTCCCTAGTGAAATTTCTTTTCCTCATTGAGATACTTGGACTTGTAACTGTTGAAAGGTGATGTGTTTTGTAATGGCAAAAGAGTACTATCTCCTTGACTAAAACTTGGGTTTGCCAGTAATGGAAGTGCTTTACACTATATACTGTCTTCTGCGTTGTGGGAGACAAGGAAGTAGATCATGTGAAAACTGTCCGAGATCACAAAAGGGCTTGCTTTGCAGGAAAGGAATAGTTCACATTTATGCACCTTAATGTGCTATGACTGAGACTGGTGTTCTCATTTTGATGCAGTTTGCTATGAATAGCAAGGCAGGCTTTCTGACCAGTTGGGAAGTATATTCTGATATAATTGGAAGTTAGGTGCCTTCAGATGCCCCAGTAACTTCCTGTACAATGTGTAGCCCAGTAAAGCAAGGTCTGTAGTTCTGTAAACTAAATGTATTCCTAACAAACTTCTAGGTGCTTGAATGCTGTCTGCATTTCTGAAATGTGGCTTATCTAGCAGTACATGTGAGAGCAGGATAGTCCTGTGGACTCTAGTTTGAGAGAGAAAAGAAAGCATGAACTATATTTGAGTATGTTGAGGTCAGGAGCTGGTAGCCTTTGATGTAGCTGCAACTGGGGTGTAATGTGAGCAGTGACATCATGAGGCCTCCAAGAAAGTTCATATGGTATGGTGTTCTTCCCTAGTCATGCACAGTAACCTTCAAGAGAATGTTTGCATCTCTAATGTAGTCAGTGCTAGATCTGCAGAGGCTGTGGTGTTTACCCCTCACTTCATATTGGTTCTTGGGTAATGATGCTACTGATTAAGGCTCTGCAGTTAAGTATGTCTTGCTGGGCTAGAGGAACACAAGTATGGCTTAAAGGTTTATTCACTCCCAATAATTCAAATAGTTCAGCTTCAGAATTGCAGTGTCACTTTGAGCACAGCAAAACAGATAGTAATGAAATTGAGCATTGTTTAATAGGGTTGTGGTTCTGTCTGCTTTAATTTGTTTTAAATTTCCCTGTTCTAGCTGATGAGTTCAGAAGTGCAGGCCACTATAACACTACTTTTGTTTACTTCAGTTGTAGGTTACTCTCTAAACAATGCACTTCCTTCTGCCATGCTGCAGACAGGAACCACAAGTCCTGAACAGCCCTAACAAGTGGTTTCCACCAAAAAACACCATAGAGGTGAGACTAAAAGGCAGTAGTACAAGGAAGAGGTGCAAATAAGACAATTCCTAGTCAAAACTTCAGAACCTGCATCTAGTATTTGCCAGTTTTGGAGAAGGCAAAGCCATAAGCATTTGACTAGATTAAGCCCAGTCTTGTTTTTAACTAGTCACTAAGTTTGTCTTCTAACTCCTATAGGATACAACTGTGCCCAGAAGTGTGGAATAGGACACAGGGTGTAGAAAATACCATTAACTGTAGAACTACTCTCTGGCCTGAGACACTTGTAAAAACACAATGTAAACAGACCTGCTTTCTTAAAACTGATGTTAAAAATCTCTGTACCTGCAGGGGTTACTTCGGAATGGTATTTCCATAGATGACCAAAGGGAGCATTGTCATCTTCAACTGGCTATTTCTAGTGCTTGACTGCAGTGCTGGTAGCTTCAGTCAGTCTGGAAAAGTGGGTGGGTGTTCAGTTGGTCTGACTTCTGTGTGGCTGTTAACTCCAGATTTCATTGTACTTCAACTGTAAAAGTGAGCGTGTTTAATTTCACATAGTGAAGTCACAGTCAAAATTAAAGCAATGTAACTGGTCAATGGCAATGGCTTTTAGTATTAATTTTACTGTCAAATAATTAGATTTAACATTGCTGCACTCAGGAGGACTGGAAAAAGCTTCGTGTTAAACATGTCATGTTTTGCAGTTGTGGAGTTTACAGTAAACTTCTGAAGGAATCAACTTCTGCATGTCAGAGCTGCTTGCTGTACTTGGCAGCAAAGTGCTGAAAAGCATGTTCAACAAGTCAATCCACATCAGCTTGAAGGGTTCCTGCAAGGAAAGGTCTGGGTTGGCCACCGAAAGCGATCGGTCACTCTTGCAAGGAAAAGATGACATGAAGTGCAATAGTGAACTGGTAGTGTTTTGTCACTGTTAGAATAGTAGACCACCAGATCCAATTTTCAAGCTGTAGTTGTGCCTTGTGCTTAGTTATGTTAAGTTTGAATATTTGAGGAAAGTGTTCTGACCAAAGCTGCTAGAAGTGGAGAGAGTGGTGGAGCTCTGCACAGGCATTATTTTTCTGGGGCAAAAGGGCAGTGTCCTGGGTTAACACAGCTCACTCTCACAAGTCCTCCCCATAATAGACAGGAGGGAAAGTAATAAAAAACCGGCGGACTGAAAGAATTCTGGCAATTTGTGCAGAAAAGCTCAGGAAACTGCAGAAGCTGGTGATAAAATGGTTCCCCTTTCTAAGCATGCAGAAGCCAGCCCATCAGAAAAGATCGGAAGAAGTAAATTGTAAACATGAGATGCTTCCTGTTCCAATCTGAACTTCAAGTGCCATACTTACTCTGGCTGGCACTTCCATTTTGAAGATGGCAGCACAGTATTAGCAGAAGATTGAACTCGCCCCATGATGTTCTCTGCCCCTTATTCTGTGCCATGCCTAGCAGCAATTTAACATACATCATTCACTATCTGTTACTGCTTGAGATCACCTTTCCCCAACACAGGACAGTGATTTGTGTATCAGGAACTTCCAGGTGGAGAACAGACTTTTTGCCAAACATTTCACTAGCTTGTCATTCTCAATGACCAAGAATTCTTGGAATAAAATCAGGCCTGTAACTCTTGGTGGTCAGGGATTAAGTTTCTTTAGGTAGGAGTTCCTTGGTGTGACTTTTAACAGGGTGTTTGGTAGGATAGGCTTAGCTGGATCCATTTTATAGAGCCCATATCCTTTAACAAATTCCATACAGATGGTAACTGGAGGGTAGTGAAATATTTTTAATAAGTTTACAGAGCAGCCATGACAACAGAGTTACACTTGGCATAAATACATGCCTAGAGTAAGAAAAGCAGCCATTTGAGTGGGATTTTTATTTTCAAATATTTTGGAGTATGTAACAATATAAATCTGATGTTCAGTTTATGTTACCAGTGAAAGTGCCTGAAGGATCTGATGTGCAAACTATTTCCAGAATTTTATTATCTAAGAAGCTATGCAAAGCACTGAACTTTGTGGAAGAAAAAGAGATCTTAAACTGGTTCGGTAACAGGGTTAGGTTATAGAACATGTTCTGCTATAAAATAGATGGTTTTGGTAGGGCAAGGTGAATTTTGAGACATGAAGGGTAAGTTAGCAAGAATGTGAGAGTTAAATATAGGTGAATCTGTGGTGGGTTTGTGTTAACTCATTAAGTTCACTGGGGTAGAGGCTTGCTTTGTTTCTTCTGTCAGCCAGGGCCAGCCCTGTCATCTACCCAGGCATTTGTCTCTTATTTTTCCTATATACTGGTCAAATTACAAACCCCAAACCCAAACGTGTTGGGAATTTATGTTCTGAGGAAATGAATTTTGCAGGTTCCTGATATATCACTGAAATGTAATGGCAGCAAAATAAGGTGACATCATGCAAATCCAAATCTGGAGCGTCAGTTCACAGCTGCTCTTCAGAAAACAGTTGCTCTCTACTGCAAAGTAATAAACAAGGCATCAAGCATGCACATTAGGCCACCTCTCTGTTTCTTCTCAGCCAGATGCAGAAAGCTGGGGAAATACTTAAGGCACTGTTTTTTTCCTGTATGTATATATAATGTACATATTCAACATACAGACATATATGTATTAATATATATATCCTCCCTTATTTGTATTCCTTATGTTTCTCTTAATTAGATAAATGACCTCTGGTTAGTTATTTCAGATTCTGAATAATAAAAGAAACCATTAATCCCCCTTCCCAGTATTCACACAACAAAGCAACAGGACCTGTACAGCTGCCTTTCTAACCCTAAATATTCTCAAAACACGTAGTGAATTGAGCCAATCTGAGAAGTACAGGACTGTTGCAATTTCTGAAGTAGAGACCCAGTCAGACTAAACATAGAAGTGCCAAGCATGAGAAAGAAGGAAGAGCTGAGGTAGGTGTACTGTGCTTCTTTAAGGAGAATGTAGATTACTGTGATTACTCACTACATCAATCCATCAGCTTCGTTTCCATGGTGACCTGCAATTTCCTCATAGTTCTCTCAACTGATGCAACGACAGTACCCACTCTAACTTTCAAGACTATGAATTATTCAGATACAATGAAAAGTCATTCATAAATTTAGTGAGCTAAACAGCTCAGTAGATTTCAGTGTTGGTAGGAACACTAAACTCAAAAATCCCCACCCATCTCTGCATCTTGCCTTCTAGTTTCAACAGTGGATGCCTAGTGCAATCAGCAGGAGTATATACTGACTATAGCAATCAGTGGCTGGAGTATCTCCGATTAATACATCTTAAATACTACTGTGTTTTAAGGATCTCTTATTCTATCAGCTATCCTTATTGAATTCCTGACAGTGCCAATCCCCATAGTAATCATCATGAAGGACTCAAAACTCAAATTTGGGAAGAGGGCTAACATGCAAATAATTTAGTATTTCACATGTTCTCCTTGAATTCTCTGCACACTTGATCTCCTTAATTTTATAAGCAGACTGCTCCTCAGCCAAACAAGATAAATCCTGTAATTTCTGACATTGTATGAGCTTTGGATTTCATCCTCTATTTATACAGATCATTCAAGACGTTAAAAAAAGACTGAGTTGAATCCTGGTAAGCTTTCCACAGCACCTAGCACATGTACCAAACATCTCCATCTTACATATACGTCAGCCTGAGACCTTTGCGGTACCAAGTACACCCACGGAGGAAGTCACCCACTCACTGCAACACTATCTGGGTAAGTTACAGACTGTACTGTCGTGTACTTAGCACAAAACTTGTAGGAGCTCCACCTCGATTTGTCACACACTCATTTTTCTCAGATACTTTGACAGATGCACGCAAAGTCATTCTTAAGTTTAGCTGAGACAAGAAGAAGGTCGGCATTGACATTTGCTGAAAGGACAGACATAAAATACAAGTTGGAAAAAACCCAGTATGTCAAAAAAAAGGTATCAAAGCCAAAATATGCGGGGAACTGATAGATGGATACCAATTGCATAAAAGCCTCTTCTTGGAAACCTCCCTTTAAGTTTTAAAGTATGATCAAGGCTCACATAAGCTTGATTCCACTTGATTGTTCTTGGGAGGAAAAACTGGAAACTAAATCAAATTAACAACAAAGATAACATCTGAGCTTCTGTTTTCACTGGGTAGGATTCCTCTTAGTTACACCAAACTACCCAAATGTTGTCTAGACATCTATACACTCCTTAGGCGACAGAGAGAGACAGGTTCCTCGGAAAGTGATTCACTCCACCTACCTTAGATGATTATCTTATGATAGTGTAATTTGCCCTCTGAGGATGCCAGTAGAAGGGCCTGACAAGGCATCTCAACTGCTAATTTTTAGATGTCTGAAGATAATTCATCTAAATCACCTGGTCATATCACAAAAAAAAAAGTTTGTCATAATATAACACATAATTGCACTGTACACGAACTGTGTGCTGTCCCACTGCCCCGCCCCATGGAGGCATATCCATGTTTCCACACCTGCTGAAGGCACAGAACAACTGTCCCTGGAAAGAATCAGCATTAATAGGTGCCTGTTGGTTTGTCAAGACTGTTTTATAAAAATACATTTATCCTCCCCAATAACTGTTTTGGGATTTGGTTTTTGGCTTTTTTTTAAATAGAACAAATTACCACAGGAAGTTTCCACAAACAAACACATGTGATTATTTGGCACCCTCCATCACTGTCCAAGTAGAACCACAGCCTATGCTGAAGCTTTACAGAAGGTATTAATTGCCTACAGAAAGTACATTGTAAAAGTTAAACAGCTTTGTACCAGCTTACTTCAGACAGGAATTGAATCAAGGTGCAAAACCTAGCTCTTCGATGTGGAGACCAACAACAAAGATTAGCCTTCAGCAACAGGGATTTAACTCTCTAAGACAATTTTGGTCCTAATTTGTTTGGAAGTCATAATTGTGGCTGGGATTTCACCCTTTCTAATAGCAAGATTACAAGCTTTCACCATTCAAAACCAAACCCAGATCATTCTCACTAGCCTTTTTACTATGGAGGAGAAAGGGCATTTTACAGATCAGACACAGTATCCTATTATTAATGAAGCAACAGTGCTTGCCATTTTATAATCAAGTAAGAAACAATTTGTGCTCATAATTCCTCTTTCCTTTTTAGTCCTAGAAAACAGCTGCTGACAGTAATTCTTCCTCTCCAGCTGGTCCAGGGCAGCTTCCCACAAGAAAAGAAAACAGCGTTACCTTTTGTTTAGACAGAATGCCATGAGAATGAAGTACGTGCTAGACAGTGCACAGCAGATAGAGGAGTCAGTTCAGTGCAGTTCCGACTGTACTGAAAGTAGGAACAAGAGTCAGTTCAGTGCAGTTCCGACTGTACTGAAAGTAGGAACAAAACAGGGTTATCTATCCTCAAAGAGTAGAGATGGCTGAATGTGATACTTCATATTCTCTGCTGCATCTTCACAATTGGTAGTAAACTGTCACCAGTGCAAGGAAAATCAAGACTGGTATTTATTAGTATCTTGCTTCTGAAAGAGTCTTCCTTAAAGCAGTCTGTTGACTTAGCAGTGCCTTTATAGCCAGAACCTTGAGGTGCAAAGGTGAGAAGACACTCAAGACTCTCTCCCAATTGGTTTGTGGAAAAAGCCAGGGGGAATACAGCATTGCAAGAGATTCTTAAACTACAACCACCTTTCTTTTACAGTAAATTCTCTACTACCAGCTCTGTGACCTGAATTAGAAGTCACTTATGCACCGGAAAACAGGTCCTATGCCAGAATGTTCTAGGCTGTATCTGTCACTGAAGGTACTGTGTGACCAGAAAACTGTACCTTGGACTGGAGGCCAGTGGTCTGAGATTTGTGAACCAGAAAGGACCCATTATAGTCCTCAACATATGCAAGAATGCTTTGGCTGTTGCAATTAGTATATGGTATTTGCACAGCCTTAAAAGAGAATCAAGAAAGTAGATTTACCTGCTACTAACTCTAAAGGGTTTGAAAGCATTTAAAGAGCCAGGAAGTCTATACTTTCAAGGAATAAGGATTGGTTTTGTTTTGTTGTTTTTTTTTTTAAATCAACTTCTTTTTAACAGCAAACTCTACCATTTTCTACTGTATTCCAGAGAAGACATGCTGATATGTGAGATCAAAATGCTAAGCTGCAGCAGAATTCAACAGGAAACACTCTTTTCACAGAACCACGCGACTTGCTAGTGGATGTGTAACATCTCTATAGCAATGCAGTATTGCACTTCTAACTCCTTGTATTTTATTCTGGAATAGATTACTGCTATAAATAATGAAATTTAATAGCTGCAAGCCAACCACCTACTTCAAAAAGCAAGGAATGCTGCCAAGAGGGAATGACAGCAACATTATTCCACCACCACACTTTCAAAATCAACTGTTAGAACATATGAATTAAGCTAAAACACAGCAACATGTCACTTTTTATATAACCTTAATCCTCCTATTAACCCTCCTAATTAAAGGGAAAAAAGAAAAATAGTTGTCCCCTGTTTTTTGTTTCCTTTTTGCTAAGTAAAAGCAGGAGAGAGAAGCAAAAAGCATCCTGCCCCTGTTGATTAGTCTTTCAAGCCCTTTCAAGTTATAACCTTCTCTTACAGGCCCCGTGACTACAGAAAGATCAAAAAATGCACCAGATGTTAGGAAACCTCTTTTATTTACACTTACTGAAAACACTTCTCAACCAGATGCTGGAATGGAAACCCATTCAGTGCTTTATGCTGAGGTGACATTTACCTGTAGGAAACAAATTTTGCTACACACAGCACCACACCAAGACCTTCAGATCTTTCATAAGCAAGATATAACTAATAATATGATGGAGAGAGTTATGATAGTGGAGATGTATTTGAGGCAAAAGAAGTTTCTAGCAAGTGCTATGCATTCCATTTTTCTTGCCTATTGTTAAAAGCTGGTTACTCTCACATTTGCCAGTGCTGCTAGTGCTCCACTTATTTCACCTTGCATCAGTTCTCTAGTTGTATTTAAGTTGTATTTATTTCCATAGCAGTGTGATATCAAGTGTACATACCTCATCTACCCACTGCTTCCTTGTGATTCTGAAAGGTGAACACCTGGATCATGATTCTCTTGATAAAAGATTAATTTCCTACAAGAGCCACAAATTTTCCTGAAGTGCACGTTTTCAAAGTTATCTAGCTTCCATTCTTGGACTGTCACAATTCTTCCACCTAAGCAACTATATTAACAAGAATGAGTAAAGATTCAGTTTTGCTCTAACCCAATGAACACGACAGCTGTTCTTCCACTCTGAATGCTACCAAACATGTTAAGTTTTAGGTACATACAGAAACTCAATACCAAATTGAGTTACAAAAGAGAGACATCTCACTGTTCTACATTCTGCTTTGTCTGCTATGGTTACCAACAGCCCATAAACACATGAGAAAAAAAAACACAGTGAGAACAGCTAATGCTCACAGCAAACCAGAAATAGCAGCATGGGAAACTTAACTTCCAGTTAGTACTTGAAGTGAACTATCAGTAGTGACAACCTGGACCTTCTATAAACAAAGTTTAGACTATACAATCTATTAAAAAACCACTAGTGATAACACCATCTTCTCTTAACAAGCGTTTAATATAGGACTCAATGACCAGTCAAAAAGGTTCCTAGAAAATTTTTTTTTGGACTGGTGCAAAATACTAATTGTTTCAGAACTGCAGGGAGAAATTAGATTCACTTTAGCCTACAATACAGCAACTTTCCATTACTGTTGCTGAACAAACTATATGAAGAGGACTTACTCCAAAAACAATGTGGTTAGGATAAAATAATGTTCACTACTTCCTCAAAACAGATTCCTTTGTCAAATTTTAAAAGTATAAGCAGAAAACCCTGAAAATGTTAAGGGGCAAAATAAATCACTCAAAGCAAATAAGCAGGAATAGTTTATTGTGACACTGGCACCTTTACTTTTATCAAGTAATATGGAGTTCTCTGAATTACTTTTTTACCAATTTGAGTATTTCACCTATATCTCTGTATCATTACTTTATAAAACGTCTTTAATATTTGCATCTTTTCACCCAATTTACCACAACAAAAAACAAAAGAACAAAAGACAAAAGAACTTTTGGAAATATAAGGATTTGCATCACGGCAAATATATTCTTTAATAGTAAGAAAGACCTCCCTACTAACCTTTATTCAGAATGAAGGAAAATAAATATCCATGTCTCTTTGTTCCATTTGGCAGGGTTCTAAGATCCGTCTATGCACGTCTAAGCACAGATCACACAGTTTTAGCTGCACTGGAACCACTTAAACAGAGATTTTATGCTCCACAGTTTCTACATGCATTCCATCCTTGATGTGCTGATTATAGTACAGGGATTCTGTTCTTCATCTACAGAAGTTTCAATTTAAGAATACACTGTAAGCCAACTTAGAGAACATCCATTAATTGCTAACAGAATCACAGGAAGGTCTCATGACAGTCTAATAAAATGTTAAGGGCTGTTTTTTAAATCAGAGTTTTCAAATATAAAAAACAAAATGGATTTTCCCTATAACTGAAACCTATTTACATGAACATTTTAAAAAGGTGGTCTGTAATTTATATCTAATCACTGTCGTCTGAGCCACCTTCAGACGCCTCATCATTGGATCCTTCTGGTTCAGATTCATTACCAGATCCTCTTCCAGAACCCTCATTGTCAGATCCTCTCTCAGAATCTCTGTCCGAGTCAGCACTGCGAGAAGCTGGGCGAGATTCATTTTCTGAACCACCAGAACGACTTCTCCCTGACTGTACAGACTCATTGTCAGATTGCTCCGACTCTGACCGCCTCCTCTTCCTAGCCGACCTGTCACTGTCAGAATCCTCCTCAGACTGATGGACACTGGACCTCTTTGGGCTACCGGCCTCGCTGCCAGATTTGTTTCTGTTGTCAGAATCACTATCAGAAACGATGCGTTTACTGTGCTGCTGTTCTCCTTCATCTGAATCACTGTTGCTGTTCCTTGCATGTCTGTAGGGAAAAGAGAAAACGCTGGGTATTAGAAGATGCTATCCTTAAAAATGAGACGCTAGAATCTGTGTAATGCTATCATCATCTGAATGGGGAGAATGAGTGGAATTAATCTGCACTGAAAAAGCAATGTTCTGAGTACAATGAAAGGCTTCTCACTATCTTCACATTATCTCACCATTAACACTGCAGTTTCTCTAAAAAGTATACGCCAAAATTTTAGTACAAACAAAGCTAATTAAGGTGCTTACCCATCGTCAGCAATTTTGAGTTTATCCTCATCGGAAGAATCATCGCTTGATGAAATGATGGCTTTTGATTTGATCTTTCCTTTCATTGAAGGAGGCAGACGTTCTGGTTTGGGCTGTAAAGAGGAAAAAACAAAGGGCTGTTTGTTAGTATGACTGGTTAAAGCAGAGTGCCCAAATGCAGAGACATTCAGAAAATCAGACATACTTCAGAAAATTTTTCCATTTCCCATTATTTAATCCTAGATGGCTTCGGAAATAACTCTTTCATCCTTGAAGCAGCAATAGGGGAGGAGGATAAAAATAAGCTCAAAGGCAGTTTGCTACAGGAGAAATATTAATATATCTTTTTTGACTAGAGTAACGCTGAACTTCAACTGCATATTTAGAATGAGGTGCTGTTATTCAGGGTTTAACTTACAGCCTTCTTTTTCTCTGCTTTGGGTGGACGTCGTTTCTTAGGCCTTGGACCATTTTCGTGCTCTTCATCATCAGTCCCCTCCTCTGCCTTCTGGGGTCTTCAACAGAAACATATTTTATACGATGTAAAGCATAACACCACAAAAGCCCTCACCAAACTTAACATATGCAAAATTATCAGTTTCAAGCAATGTTCAGTTTATCAAGTTTTACTAATACTTTGTAGAGTGGCTGTCTTATAATGTGGATGTGTAAATCAAAATGAATCATGTGACCTCTTGACTGATTCATTTTTTAAACTGTTATGCTTGCGAATATACGTAGAAGCCATGCTACATCTCAGGGAGGCCTAACTCTAAAATACCAGTTACCTCCTCCTCTTCTTCTTCTTCCTTTCGCCCTCCTCTTCTTCCCCATCTTGTTCACTGCCACTGCCCTTCCTCTTCTTTTTCTTTCTAGACACAGGCAGATCTTCATCACTGTCATCGTTGACAAACTCATCAAATTCTCCTGCTCCTTTCTTGGACCGCTGTAATAAAAGCCCCGCAACAGCCTTTTACTCATACTTCAGTTGAAAAACTACCAGAAAAGAATTCAAAATAGAAACTTTAGCTGAACAGGGTTTTGAAGACATAAAAATGCAGTCTTGTGCTTTCTCATAATTTGTAGAGTGATACAATTTAGAAACTGATTCCAAATTTGCATATAACAAAATAGTCTTCTGTTTTCTAAACAACTGAACAGAACAGATTTTGGTGATGCCACTGTACTTGTATTAGCTTCCAATTTTTACATTTGAGTATTAAAACCTCTGCAATTTAACTCAGTGAAGGCCAGCAGATTTAAAGGAAAAACCTCTGCTGCTGCAGACCATATCTCAAAAAAGGGAAAACAGAAGTGATCTAAAAAAAGTATTAAAAAATTCTGTTGTACCCTGCCTCCGCCACCACCACGTTTTTTCTCCTTTGATCCTTCTACTTCACCAGTGAACATCAGAATATTCTTAGTTTTCTCCACATACTGAGCTCTTTGTTCCAGAAGTTTCTTCTGTTCTTCTTTTTCTCTTAGGCGTTTCTCTTCCTGAAACAGAGAGAAAACTAACCATTACTACTGTCTTGGCAGCATTGCAGTAATTATAATTGCAGGAATATAAATTATTTGCTGACATGAAATGGTAAAGTTGACATTTAACAGTCTACCTCACAGCAGAAGGTCCATGTGACAAAGAAAAAAGGTTTTCTACAAGCCTATGCCAGAGTAGCAAAAATCTGAAAGAACTGTTGCACCAAGTACCTCTTCATCCAGCTTGGCAGTACAGAAATTTCATGTCAGACTCTCCAAATGTTATTATAAAAGTCTATTTCTGAGGCTATGGTGAAAAGAGAGTATCACCTGTTAGCTGTAAAATTTTCTGCTACCACTTACTGTAACTTAAGAAAAATAGCTACGTTAGTTTGTATATGTATTATAGATAGCTGCTAGACATTGGTAACACCAGGTACCACCACAGAACAACAGGAGCATATATACTGGTGATACGTACGCTCCTCAAAAATAGTGCTCTGAAAATATAATACACAGAATGTAATAGAATAAAACCTGTTCTTTAAGTAGTTTTTGGCGAAGCAGCTCCTTCTCTTGCTCTTGCTTCGCACGCAGCTCCCTCTCTTCTTCATCCTGCTTGCGTGCTCGAGCCACATGATACTGCGCTTGACTCAGTAAGTCAGAGCATTGCCTGTAACATGCAATATTCTCAAGTAAAGGAAGGTGGCAGACACATACTACACGAAGAAACCACATGGTAAAGGGCATGGATCACAATGCTATGTTCTCATCACCAACAAAGTAAAAAAAAGCTACTTGAAATAGCACCACAGAAGAGTAGTAGAGATTTTTGAGTAAACTAAAGCACTTCCTAATAAGCGAATTTATCTTGCAATATACAATTTCAGAACATATGGCTTCAGACTTAAAATTTATCCAACTCATTTAAAACAAAACACTCCACATGAACATAAAAGGAATCATCTCAACTGATTTGGACAGCTTCAGAAATATGGTTAATAAGAACTTGTATTTAATCATATGATAGTAGCAAACCTAAACAGAAAGGTAGGTAAAAATAAAAAATCATCTTAAATAAATACAGCTGTGAAAGAGATAACGCTGTGCAAAGTGTTCGACTCTCATGAAATGTTAAAGGTGCTTTTAATACTCCTTTAGGCAATGTTAGTAACATTTCTTTTAATATTAAAATTTTCTTCCTCTGTAAAAAGTCCTTTAAATGTTACCTATTTCAGATGTACCATGCACAATGGTCAACTGATGTCATTTGTATGCAACTACGAAGATCTTACAATGTGCAACAAATGAAGTGCAGGGCACACTGCAGTGATAACCTAAGAAATAAGCTTACAGGCAAACTGATTTGAACAGGCTTTTGTGCAAGCTCATTACCCTGAGTAAAAGCTAAAGTAGACTAGACTCTGTAAAACACATTTTCCACGTTTTGATGACTAACCCACGGACTACCTCAAGAGATCTCCATGACAGGAAATCTGTTGTTAGATTATGTTTAAAGGTCAAAACAGTGAGTGCTAGAGATATGCAAATAAATATCACTATACTCTCATTGATGGAAAATTTGCCATTTAGAATCCAGTTGTAGTGTGGAAAAAACAAGACAGAAATATTTCACTTGTTATGTGAATGAAGACGGAGTTGTTTGTGGATTAGGTTTTTTTTTTACCTGGCTTCTGTAGCAGCAAGCGCCAAGTCAAATCTCATCTTATCACCTACTTTACTCAAGTAACTGAAGTACCTGGAGGAAAACAAAAAAAAACCCTTTGCTTTAAAATAAAACATTTACTCCTGGATTACAATCCTCAACAGATGAGGAAACCTCACTATTTCTCTCTCTGTGCAGCCCTTTGTAATACAACAGTATAAAAAAACATTCAGAGTTCTCCAAATTTACAAGATTCTAAAACCACTCTGGAGTGGAATTAAAAGAAAAATCCTGAAGAGAGTTTTAAGATTTGATTCACTGGTTCCTACCACTAAGTATGCTGCTGAACCTAGTAGATTTATTCCTTATCTGCCACAGCTGAAGTGCCTGAAATCAGCACTAAGAAGAGGAAGGAAAACCTGTTTTTCCAAAATTCTTCCAGAGCAGCCTCCCTGAACCCAGCTGACAGGGCCTTGTGAATACAAGCAGCCTTCAAGTAGATCAGTAAACAATGATGATTGGTGTTTTGAAAACCGTTTCTCCAATTTCAGGAAATTCTAGCTTTCGAGGTTCCACAGTTTCTTCCCACGTTCCACCAGAGACATTTTAAATTAAACATTTTTCTGCTAGACTGAACTCAGATCCTTGTACATACAAAGAAAATCCTTGCTCAATTTTTTGATTACAGGAAATATTTTTCAAAGTGTGAGAGACATATGGATTTTTAGTTTGTGGGTACAAATCCAGGCTTTCATGCAACTGTCAAGATAATAAATAATAAGCTTCTACCTGAATTCAAGTTAGAATTTGTGTTTGAATTTAGAATTTAGTTTGTTATGTAAAGCACTAGAATCACAAAATGCTTAGTTGTTTGACAAGCGTGCTTTAGTTGACAGAATTAGTGAAGGGCAACATCTATCCTCAACACAAGAGCAGAAGGATGAATGCATGAAGCCAGCACTGGCTATACCAGCAATGCTTAGGAGTACAATACATGGCTGAAATCTTTCTGTTCAAAGATAGTGATGACTTGATTAATCTCACTGTTTTCTGCCCAGAATGGTTTTATCTTTTTTTTAAAAAAAAGAGAACTAAAGGATCTCAAACACACTTAAGAAATTGCCTTTGCTCTTACGCTGCAAGAGTACTTCAGCTTTACTTGTCAACAGGAGGGCAAAATGAGTTTTCAAGAACTATTAGTCATTAAGTAGGCTTATATAATACAAATCAATTTGCTTGTGAGCCTTATAGGTTGTTTTGAAACACACAGCAAAAAAAAAAAAAAAAAATTAAATTAATAAAATAATTTTCAACTTTAGTTTTTTTTCAACTACGCTCTTCCAGAAAGAAGTCCATCTTGGCCTGTGAGAAATACGTATTGGCCGTCTGGCCAAAGAAATTTGACTAAGGAGCAAAGTGTGAATACATGTTTTTGTCAGGCACAAGGTTTGAAACTCCAGAATTACATACAGTGTTTCATAGGAGACGATTGCTCTTCTAACCAGGTTTGTGACTTTATACTGCAAATTTTCTGTAAGGAAATAACAAAATAGATTAGAATTAAATCATCAGTACCTGTGGGCTAGCTCCAGTTCTTTCACGGCATTAAGTACTTCCTTTAGATTGCTTTTTTCATCTTTCAGGACAGAGGTAGCTAGTCTTTGGAGCACTAAAGCCACATTAAACATAAGGACTGTATCACTTGGTGCTACGTGCCTGGCCTGTAGGAAAAAGTATTTTTGTAAGATTTGCTGCAACGTGATACAGAAGCATACTGACATGACACACAGGAAATAAGCACTGTTATTTCAGTCCCAAATGTGCATCAAGTTACAACAATTTTCTTGTGTGATATGACATCTCAAATTCATACCTTTAACAAAGTTTGCTTGCATTCCTGTAATTTGCCACATTTGAAGAGTGCCCGGGCCAAATATAACAATACTTCAGTATTCTGATGCTTATAGAACTTTCTGAGGCAGTTTTCATACTGAAATGAAGGAAAAAAAAAAAAAAAAAAAAAAAAAGAAAAAAATTAAGAGGTGACCATGGTTAGTTATGTTGGTTAGCCATGCCTTCTGATTTCTGATAATCCACAGCAAGTACTTGATTTTTTTGGATACTGACAGTGGCCCAGGAGATTCTGTAGGTCATAGAACACAACGGAACACTATATAAGTACCATCCATTGGAACAAACATGACTAAACAAACATGACTTGAGGCATAGGAAGTTTCATGTAAACATGAGGAGGAATTTTTTCACTGTGAGGGTGACCAAACAGGCTGCCCAGGGGGGTTGTAGAGTCTCCGTCTCTGAAGATATTCAAAACCCACCTGGATATGTTCCCGTGTCATCTGGTCTACGTGATCCTGCTTGGCAGGGAAGTTGGACTACATGATCTTTCAAGGTGCCTTCAAGCCCCTGAAAGTCTGTAATTCTGTGACTAATTTTAAGGGTCATTTTACTTCCTATCCACAGTTACTGGGAAAAGGAATCTACTTTCTTTATTAATTAAAGACATTGTAAAAATTAAAATATATTTAAGGTAGTAATTCCATATATCTGATGCCATTAAAAAAATTCCACACTTTTCAGATAACTCAATGTCAAATTTATTCTGTTCAACTAGCTGAGTAACTTGGCATGCCAAGGGGTCTCTAGTTGCACTGAAGTGTATAAGAACACTTTTTACTACAGATTTTGAGTCTAGAATTAAAGCTTCAAACATTTAAGAAATGTACCCTTTTCAGTGTTGAGTCTCTTTTGTTTGGCACACTCTTTCCTCAAGCAATACTACAAAATGATCTTTACTCCCAGCTCAGAGAAAGAAGCTGTCCTGAACCACAGTGCCTGAGTGCCAAATTTTCCTTAATCTTTAGAATAAAACAGTTTATATTTATCTTAAGTTTGCCTTGGATTTATATGCTTTATGGTAGAGAACTCACTACAGTAATTGTTGTGGGTGCAGTAAGCTAGGCTATTAAATTCAATTTGTCTTTCTCTATGTCTAGTATTATGTATTTCAGAATGTGCCTTGTACTGAATGTATAGCAGAATCCGGGGAACAAGAAAACATTCAACCACATTCAAACACAATAGAATGTAAGTCATCATCCAACCAGAATTTTTTAACATTTCGCTGGAGGATAATTACTACTGAGGTCCTGAACAGGCAGGAAAGACCCAGGATCTCATCCTTACAACTATCACCAAAAAAATTCAGGGTAGCTTTAAATTAAGTACTTCCATGCCTCAATGTGGACTCAGTCTTAACAAAGCAAGTTTGTTCTGAGCTTCTGTCCTGTCAAACACACACCTATTTTTTTTTCTTTTGAAGCTTATTCATATGTTTTTTAATCAACTAATTGAATAACTTACTTCAAACAGACTGACACCTAGAAGTTAACTTGTTTGAGCAGGTTGACTAACTAGATAATCCCAACAGATTTAATCCAACAAGAATTATCTTGTGATGTTAACTGTGGTGAACAAAATGATGGCAGCCAGCTTTTCAGACAGCTCTGACTTATTTATGTAATCATTTGAAAGAACAAACATAGGAAGTGTTGCTGTTAAAAAAACCTCCCTGACTAAAAATGAAATCCAAGACCAATATTATGTTTTAACACTGCTATCAAAAAATTAAGCATACAAGGTGGTCCATATCTGGCAGTTTGTTCTGAAATCTATATTTGAAAGCCAACAGTATGCCACAAACAGACCTGTAACTTCTTAAAATATTATTCAGAAACATTCACAGCTGCTATGACAACAGAGAAACATCCAGAAATCACCTAACCCAACACATTATGAGATTCAATTTAGAGATGTTACCATCTGCACAGCACTGATGTACTGTTTCTGTTCTACGTAGATATGTGCCAAATTCAGCCACACATCACTGATATCTGCTGTTGCCTCTCTCACTTGGGCAAAAACATCACGAGCTTCACGGAAATATCCTTTATGTGCCAAGACAGCTCCTAAGGGGAAAGTCACATGTACAGTGTAAGCTTCCCAGTTCGTGTGCTATGTACTCTTCCCAAACAAAACAGAGTATTGCCTGAATAAAGCTCCTCACTAGAAGTTAAATGATATAGCTAACATACAAAAACTATTTTGTCCTGTGCTCCACTACACAGTGTTCAGGTTCTGCAAAAATAATTCTACATTAAAGCATAAAACATTAAGAGTATCATCACCTCCAAGGAAAACTAGCGTCCAATACTCACCAATGCCATTAGCAGCATACAAGTTCTTTGGATCATTTCTAAGCACTTGTTTGTAGATTGCTAATGCACGGTCTTGATGACGCTTCTCCTGCAAAAAGAAGTACCCAGTTGATTACTCATTTCTATAACTGGATATTAAAACACCTACCTAGAAGTTTTATGTACTGTAAGATGCCAAACAGGTGTCAAGAAAAGGCTCCAAGTAGCTACAAGCATGCAGAAAAAACACCCAAACAAACAACCCCATAAACGCACACAGGGCGGACAGACACCCATTACCTTTTCCCTGTCTCTTGTGGGTTGATGTAGAGTCTGCAACCAGACGTTGCCAAGAGCCAGCATGGAATAAGTATCATTTTGTGTGGAGGGTTGTTTCAATATTCTTTCAAATTTCTTCTGTCCTGGACCCCACTCTTGTTTAGCCAAATGAAGATTGCCGATCAGAGACCAAGCATCTGGATGGTCCTGAACAGAAATTCACTCTAAGTTTCAAAAGCATAATTTTCCATTGTTAGGTTACCTTTTCAGGTATAAAATGCTATCTTTCTAAAATGGAATCCTGTATTTTATAAAACTAACAGAATATTACAGTAGTTCATTCTTCTTTCTCTAGTAAACAAAGTAAAAACATAAGAAAATGCAAATAAAATTAAAGTTAGTATTTCAAATGTTTTAAGTATTTAAAGTATTACAAACCTGATTTATTTGAAGTGCTTCTTTAAACCAATCAGAAGCCTCATAAAAATTTCCTTTATCCCTAGCCATAGCTCCCAAGCGCAAGTAGCCTAAAAACAGTAGCAGAAAATAAAAATCAGTAAACAGGTTAAAGACATCTCAAACAAAGTAAATATTGGCCATGCATAAATTTCAAAAGCAATCTCTTGATCTGCTAGGGACAGCAAACATTAAGATGCCTTTCATATTCTATTCACAGTACGACATCACATGAAGAGGAATATCAATCCACAACAGTGGTACAGAAATTGCAGATTTCTAACAGTTAGTATGCAAATGATCTTAATTGGTTTAATAAATTAAAGGTGATTGAAAAACCTCTAAGAAAGAAGGATGCATCGGTCACATGATTTTCCTCCCTCTACTCTTAACACCTCTCCTGTCTCCACAAGCTTTAGGAAGACTTATCAGTTAGCACATCACAGGAGAAAATAGAGAAAAGGCTATAGATTAGCCCAGGGCATGCTGTGTGCTGCAGCTTGCTGAACAAGGGCTACCTTGCCATTGCAGCAAATATCACAGCTTACCTACCTGGGGGCAAGAGGAAGAGCAGTGTGATTTAAAAAAAAACAAAACAGCATGCACAGCAGAAGCTGTGCTAACACTCTTAACAGCTCTTCCCTGGAGGAAGGCCAAGGTCCAAGACAAAGTGATTTTCCTAAAGGGTCTCTACTTCTACCCACATAGAGTTGCGAAGTCTGGGTGTATTAAGTGGTTGGCGTTGACTGCACCTGAGTGCTGAGGTGCTAAGGCTTTGATGTAGGCAGGGAGCAAGTGAGAAAAGGCATGCAAGTCTAGATAATTTTGCTAGATTTTTTGAGGACAGTATGTTTTACAAATAATTAGATGGTTTAAAGCTGGAGATCGGACAATAAGGAAAATAGCAGGTTGGTAAGCACTACTACAAAAGAAGTGAAAACAGATATAAAGTAGACTAGAAGACACTGCAAATGGGTATACTTTTGGACTGTGGAACCAAAATACCAAATGTTTCTTACAATCGACGTAATTAGGATGCTCTCTTAAAATGTTTTTATACAGCTTTTCCGCTTCATGAAATTCACACATCGCCTCATATAGTCTGGCAAGGTTATAGGACGTTGTTACAGAGATAGCATTGTAATAATGCTCATCGTGTTCAGCTTCTGCTTTTGCACGATCCAGTGATGCCAAAAAATATTTCTGAAGTATAAAAAGAAAAAAAGAATAAAGCATTCCAGAATATACTTAAAGGAAAACTTCTGGGTGACCAGTTGATTAATTACATACCTTAGCTTCTCCTAGGTTTCCCAGCCTGAAGTGCAGAGCACCCACATTATTCAAAATCTCTGGGGGGACATCAGCCTGTACTTTCTCTTGCAGAATACGTGTGGCTGTACCATAGGCTGACAGTGCACCCTTTACAAAGGAAGAGGAAGTGGATGAAGAAAGCCAGAGAATGAGCTCCATGTGCTCTTATGAAAAGCACAGACACATAATTCGCCAAGTGTATATAAATAATACCTGAATATCAGTCTGTTCTAGAATTTGGGCTAGCTCGATCCATGCTTCTACATCATCAGGGTATTGTTCTGTGACTTTCTTTAGATGTCCCTGAAAAACAGCAGAAAATAATTAATCCTCTTTGTGGACAACCAAACTGTTTTAAAAAGAAATATAAATAAAGCCAAAAGAAAGAGCAAAGGCATTAACCTTAACAGTAGAAAGGTATACTATACTGCAAAAGAAAACATCCTAAAATTATCTGTGCAATTTGGTTACCAAGAAATTGCATTTATTTCCTTTCTTCTTTAAGCAAGTATTACATTACATAGAAATACAATAAAGTCTTAGAGAAGCAGAAACTATTACACCAACAGGAAAAGTTAGAAACTGAAGTCTTAACAGTTTTGGCATTTATTTACCCAGGATTCAATTTTAAAACCCTTTTATCTAGAAAAAAAAAGGAAAATAAAAAAAGAAAGAAAAAAACCTAATGTGGTTCTTCCAGATAGGCAATGACAAGTATTTTTGGAAATCACTAGCTATTTTGTTAGCTAGTGAGTTGCAGAAAACAGCAATGTCTTCAGAGAATTTTAACATATATGGGAAGAATTCTGCCCTTTTCATAGTCCCAAAGACAAATGTGAAGCTCAGGCTACTCTAAATTCCTGGACTGTTTTAGCCAGAGTCCTGTAGGGGGCTCCAAGAGTAGAAGTCTCAGTCCTCTCTAGAAGTTACGACTCTCCACAGTTAAGATCTCATAATAGCCAATACTAAACACTCCATACCTACAGCCAACTAACTTTGCATTTTATGCAACTTAAGATACAGTCTGATTTTCGAGTCCTGCTCTTGCTTGTAAAAGTATGATGCTAGCAGGAGCAACACTCACCTTTGCAATATCTCGTTTCTCCTGGTCTTCTGAAGCCGCATAAAGAGATCCAAGGATTTTCATAGTCTCATAATTGTTAGGATAAGCTTTCAAAACTTTTTCAAAGCATTGTGATGCATTCTCTTTGTCCCCTCGATAAATGTACATTTGACCCAATCCAAAAAATGGAAGTACAAAAGAAGATGAGGCAAACTGAGTGGCTTGGTAATAATACTGAAAAGCCTGATCATAATCTTCCTAATGAAAAAGAAGTAAATAAACAACAGGTAGCATTTTTACAAGTTAACCTTGTGTGAATATTTATAACATAGATTTTTAAGTACAGCCTCAAAAGAGGCTTTTGAAAATTGCCCTACCTGTACATGAAAAGATCTAGCCAGCTGGTAACAACTCTCTGCCTGCATTGCTTCAACTTCTGTATTATGGAAAGCATGAAGAGCCAAGTGTTGCACTTTACCATAGTCCTGGAGGGGGAAGAGTAAAAAAAAAAAAAAATTAAGTGACATTTGAGAGCCTTCACTTTATTTATTATTTAAACAAGGACAGAAAGAAAACAAAAGGCAGCTTTAGTCATAGCATTGACTAAATTAAAACCAACATAGTTTTGGTAGTTTCTGTTCTTTTTTTCTAGGTAATAATTTAGAGCATGAAGGGAGGTTAAAAAAAAAAAAAAAAATCAAACACAATCACAACAAAACCCCAAACAAACAAAACTCCAAAAACGTTTCAGGACACAAAGGTGACCTTGACTTCATAAATAAGCATACCTCTTTTTCTTTGGCTTTCTTGAGAGAAAAGTTTATACAAAATTTAGGTCAAAAAACTATGCTTGTCCATTTAGATTAATAGTTCCCTATTAGGGACAACTTAGCCTCATGAAATGAGATTTAATCTAATACCACAGACTTTTGAGCCTTGCTGTTCAGAAGTTGTCAAGTATTTAACTGTAAAATTCCACTGAGTTCTTACCTTCTTGAAGAAGAAATGATTAGCCAAGTGATTCAACACCATAGGATTACTGGGATCAATTGTGTAAGCTCTAGAGAGGAGTTGAACGCCATTTTTGATGGAATCAGCCTAAATAAAGTATTTATATGTATCAATAGTTGCATCTTATTAACATCTTCAAAAATATTCTTCCCTCTAGGCCACTGTTGGGTTTACAGCAAAAAAAGTACACTAGCTTTTCTGCCTGCAGCACACAGATGGAAAACAGGAAATGAAGCCACCAGAGATGTAAAAAAAGCAGGGCAGGACTTTCTAGAAAAAGGCTCACAAAACTTAAGTTTTGCTGTCCTGACATTTCATATGCCCTGGTAGCCATTCCCCCACTGATAACTCTACAGCTAGAATTAACCATCTCGGATCTTGTGAATCCAATGAGTATATGGATTTTTATAGTAATATAACATCTAAAGAGGCAAGATCACTACTTGATTATAGTTTCATCAACCTCTTTGGTTTACCGTGTGGTATGCATGAAAAGACAGTTTGGATACAACTTTAACATTTATTTCAAAGCTTATGTTCCCTAAAGCCCGTGAGTACTCAGCCAGGGCTATGTCTTTTACCTTGACCTCTAACATCATTCAATAAGCCACGGACTTAAAATGATTAAACAACAAAAGCTACAACTCCTTTTAAGAACTAGACTACCTTTGAAAGGATAAAATTTCCTTTTTCAGTTAAGAAGAAAGTAAACTTAATATGCATTCTGCTTAAGTCAGACCTACCTCTTTATTATTGAGTTCTAGAACAGCCAGTCCAACCAAAGCCCCTACACATTTTGAATTTAGCTCCAGAGCTCTGCTGAATGCTAAGCGAGCTTTTTCCAGCTTGTTCAGTTTCACGAAGCAGTGGCCCATACCTAATCGAACCTCAGCTAGAGAACAAGATGACACATACCATTCAGAATCCCAAAATATCAACTTTACGACTTTTTCACATTCTGCACATCAACTAAAGCGAGAGCAGAATTTTTATTATTTCTTTTAAACCTGTAGAGCCACTTAACGATTTCCCATTTTTAAAGGCAGCCTCTCACACATGGCAGCAAAATGAACTTCAACAGATTAGTAAGATTTTATTTCTTCATACACCACAGAATGTGGGCCTGCATCTCTGAAAGACTGATACTGAATAAGTAAAAAATTACTTCTATGAAAAAGTATTAAAAATAACAGAGAAACCCATTAAAATTTTGCCAGATGAAAAGACTGGAAATTTCTTAGGCAAGGTACATTCATCTGACATTAGCAGGCCTTCACAAAACATAATGACTAAGTTTAGCTAGATATTTCTCCTCAAATGATCAACTGATTCACTGTCAACAAGCTGTTCATCATTCCCTAATTTCCATGACTATGTATAGATGAACTAATACAAAGAATTCAAATCATATTGCCAATTCAGACTGCTTGCGAACCAAGAATACCATAATCTCTATGTAGAGTAATTTCAAACCCACATGTGTGAAAAAGGTGAAGAAATTAAGATCTCTACTTAAAAGTAAGGCTTGCATCCCTCAATCCACTTTCACGGGAAAACTCACATCATGTACTGTAGGTAGTAATTTACTTTTCATTGTTTCATTGTTAACACTAATACACCATTTACACTCCAAGAGCTCACAGGTTCTGCAATACACTTGGATAGCTCCCCTCCTTCCAATACAATTTTCAACTCTTACATGCAACTTCTCTTAAAAAGGTAGTACTTAGAAAAAATTAAAAGTATTTTCCTAAACACTATTTCCTTCTCTAGCTATTAAAGAAAACTTGAAGTCAACAAACACCTGAAATCCTCTATAATGAAGGCAAAAAAGTCCCCAAGTGTTTGAATTTGGAAGACTTTAGTTAGCTTGCAAGCAAAGCAAATACCTCCACTAGAAAATTCTTTGTCTTACCTGGGCAACCTGGATTGGTACGCAATGCTTTCTTGTAGTAGGCAAGAGCTCCTCTATAATCTTTCTTGTTGAAAGAAATGCATGCTTTACCTGTTTCAGATAAATCAGGAATATAAGCGAAGCAGCTATGAATCAGAAGCTCTTAAGCCTTATTTGGTAACCTAGCGCTGTGCCAATTTTCAAAAGCTACAGTTTAAAACTAACAGAAAAACTCAGACAATCACAAATTACTATCCTTAATGATGTCAAATATATATATATAAAAAAAATTCAAACATGAGAACACATTACATATACTTTCACAGTTTTCTGCAGAAAGTTCTTTCTTGGTCCAGTTGTTAGCAAACAATTACAATTACAAGTGTTACAGCTAGCTGACCTCTCAGAGCTGGTATCTTTAGCTCTGACAGAGCATACAACTTCACTGCCATCCTACGGAATTAAAAGCATCCTGGTTGAATATATCCCCAGGAGATGCTAGTTAGCACTACATGTCTCAGGAGATGCTAGCTAGCACTATACTTTTCCCAAGGTCTTCCACTTAAGTATACTTCCCAGGTTTAAAGTAATCTCTGTCACGTGTTTCTGGTGAAAAGTGCATGCTTCTTTAACAAGCTCTTTTTCTCTACTCACATATGCATCTCTTCTTAAGCATGCATTTCATTCTAAAACTCAACTGGAGAGACCAGGTTTTTGTACAAATAGTCACAAACTCATACCAAGAAGAGCAGGAATATTATTTGGAGACTGGTTGAGCACAAAGTGGAATTGTGCATCAGCTTGATCCATCTTATCACCTTCAAGCAGACAAAAGCAGGCTCTTCCCAACAAGTGATTCTGGATAGGGAAAAAAACCGCAATACATAGCCAGATGTAGAAAGCATTATAGCATATCCAGTTCAATTAATTTATTTCTCTTACATCAGGAAAAAAACAAAACAAAAAGGGTCCTCATCACCTTCTTCTAAAGTTTACATATCATCAAGCAAGAGAGTAACAACCAATCCTTTCTTCCCAATCCCCAAAAGTTTACATAGTTCTACCATGTGCAACAAGTTAGAGATAACCATTGCTGGTGGCACTGTGAGGATTTCAAATTCAAGTTCTGCTTAGAGGCACTACACTAAGACTTTAAAGCCTGAACAGTTTCTCTCTTCCCTTTAGGGAATGAATACTTGTTTTCTTTACAATAAATAATTTACAAATGCAGATTTTAAAACAGATTTTTGGATTTACCTGATCATACATGATAATTTTGTCAGCCATAGTATACAACAAAGTGGCTTGAGTAATGAGCTCCTTCTTGTTATCTTTGTTCTTCTCCTTTCGAGCCTGCTGTACATAGTATGCTGCCAGAGTGTCCAGACACGTCATCTGATCTTTTTCATGGTCTCTGTAGTCCAAGTTACCATCTATGCGTGCCGCTTCCAATAGCTTCACAAAGTCTTCTGTTTTGCCTTGTTTGTAGTATTCCAGCTATAAAACATACAGTTTTAACTGACAGTTCTACCCCAGGAAGTAACATAGGTTGGTGCTTTGGGTGTTACAGAGATTCTTTGTCCAGAATGTGGGGATAAATTTGACATGAATGTAGGGATAATTGGACAAAGGCATTCCAAGATCACCAAATATTTTTCTGTCCTCATCTCAACTTAGTATTTTGACATTAAAACATGAGGCTTACAGATATTTTTAAGTGAAAAACATCAACTGTTTTCCCTCTGAACTCTGACTTCTCACACATTCCACCATACTTTCCATAATACAGACACTGCCCCCTCTCTTTTATGAGGTACATAATCAGAAAATTACAGATGGAGAAAAACCTCAGAATCAAGTCTCAAGCAGAACTCGTTCATGAAAAAAAGATTAAACTAAAATCTTAATATGCATATGTCAAAAAATATCTGGCCTTGAATTGGTGATTGAATAACCTCCTTAAGTGCCTATTGGGGATTCAGTTATCCCTAGTCATAAAAGGAAGTGAAAATTATTATTTAATTACCTGAATATTATATTTAAATATTCAAATAAAATATTTAAATACAAAACTTGTATATATACTAACCGCTAAGGCAATCCATATGTGCAGCTGAGTGTGCTCCTGTTTCAATATACTTATGACTTCATCACCCTCAGGTAATTGATCAAAGTCAAGTTCAATAACCTAGAACCAAACAACACATTTTATTTCAACAAAGCATCAACTTATCTATCAAATTATCTATCACTGAGCTCAAAGGAAGCTAGACATTTTGGAGCACAAAACATAAGCAGCATTTTGTGTTTCAACAAGATTATAGACAAAGAAATTATTAATAATGTATTGTATTCTATATAAAAGTGATCATCTCATGAACCTCTGAGAAAAGGTTTGAGATGCTAGTTAGGGAGAATAAAGAGACGCCACGCCAACTCAGCTCAAGAGATGATTGAGGTGGCAAACACTATAAAGAATAGGCTAAATTTCTCAATATTAACAACTGTAATCATCATGAGCAAATGACATCCACAACACTTTGTCATACAAGTATTATTTTGAATTTCTATTCTCACAAGTTCATATCCTCTTTTGATATGGAAAATGAGGAAAACTAATAGTTATTCTCAAGGTGGGATGTTTGGAAACACAATCTAAACTGCCTGCTAGTTCACCTGCTCGGTAATGCTGCCTTTAGAATTAGTTATCTGCGTTACAATTCAATTTTGCACCAAGGAAGACATACAGTTATTGTACCCGGTTTTGTATCCTGACAGATCTAATCCTGTCTTCAGAGACTCATTGTGTTAGTAATCTGGCTTATATGGGTTTATAGTTTTGACTATGCAAAATATCAGGATATCAACACAAATACTGCTGCTACTACTGTTATTCTTAGTTTGAGTTTGTCACACACGATAGCTTCTGTATGACAGATAACGATGCTTTTAAGTTGGGCAGCCCTCAACTACAATCTGAAGTAGTTATTAATAATAAATAGACACTGCCAACACAGCAAACAAATACGTAAGTAAAAATGGGGAGAAAAAAAAATTATTTTACATGATCCTTAGTAACTTGGAACTTCAGAAGCCAAATAGTTTTAACCACAACTTAAACAGCAGCATCAAGATCAACTATTCATGTTGACACCTCACACAGAAAACTTTATCACAGAGAAAAAAAGCCTTCCATCCCATAACACAGAGAGAGCAAAGTACCTCTGTGACAGTAAAAAACTCAATGGCAGTCATATGGAAATTTGTTATAGTATGGATACATGTGTACAAAAAAACCCCATTCTTCAACTTATAGGCAGCATATTTTACTACCTTTTTTAGCTATGGTATAATGTATCACAGTATCACAGTATAGCAAGGTTGGAAGAGACCTCAAAGATCATCAAGTCCAACCCACTGTGCGTCTGTCACAGAATAATTTAACTTCAAACTTTGTAATACTCTGTAAATTTTTAAATACTGCTCTTAAATTGCTTTAACCTTGGCTTGTGACAGTCAATTTTAAATGAAGAAAAGTTAAATACACTTCTAAACCCACTCTGCAATAACACTAGAGTGAACCGCTTGGCCTACCTGTAATATGCTGAGTTAGGAATGTGCCTACTGTTCATAAACCTGTGCAGTCGGAAAAAGCACTGCCTAGCGAACTAAGGTGAGAATTTAGCTGGCCGGGGCCACCGTACATAAGCACAAACGAAAGATTAGATTCAGTTCCCAGCGGAGTGTTCACTCCTGAGGGCTGCATATGCCTGAAGCACATACTATGGGAGAAGAGACTTCACAGACGTGTGATACCGATGCACCCGGTACACACCGCCTGACCCTTGTCAGAGGCTCTCCTTCACCATCCAGCCACTAAGCAAGGACAGGGCCGTTAAGGCTAGCACAAAGTAGACACCGTTCACCAAGTGACACCTGCGAAGACACACTTGGGTTTCTTTCCGCAAGCGATACATCTGTGACCCCAGCAACCTACTGCACTCAGTGAAGGGAGCGACACTGCCCCTCGAGCCCGGGACCGAATTACCAAAGGAAGAGACAAACGCCCGCACCCCGGCGCGCATCACACAGCGCACCCATTTCTCCCCCCTCCCAAGGGCCAGGCCGCGCCGCCGTCTCCCAGCCCCCGACTCGCCTCATCGGTGTCCCGGAGAGGGATCTCAATAGACCCCCGCGACATGATGGCGACAACGCTGTCCGGAGAGCCGCCGAACAGCACACCACAGCCGCAGCCACACTTCCCCTCACAAACACCGCCTGACCCGGACGTGCTCGGGCAAAGGGCGAGGGGCGGGCTGGCTCAGCACCCGGGTAGAAGCTAGCCAATCCCAAGGGCGCGCTAGCCTCTAGAACAGCCTCCCGCCCGTGCGTGATCGGGGAAACATGGAGGTGCGGTGTGTGCTGTGGGGGAGAGTTGCTGAGGCTACTGAAGCCTCGCGGGCGCCTCTCCGCGAGCAGCGCGGAGATGGCGGGCAGGGACTGGGCGAGAGGCGCGAGCCACCCGCCCTGTGCCCGCCCGAGCCCCAGGCTGGGCCGCTGCGTATTGCGCTGTGTGGCATCCTGTGCGGCTGCTCACAGCAGCCTTACAGAGGGTGAGCGGTCGCTTCAGGACAGCGAGGGCTTACTGGGGACTTGCAGGCAGGCAGGTATTCATCCCTCTAAATTATGCATATGTGTCACGTACTTGCCTATAGAATTATAGACATGTAGTACCAAGAGATAATGCTGGCTATTTATGTGTGCACACACTGATAAATTGAATAGATGAGCACCTGGTGATTCTGTTCTTGAGACCGTGACTCCCTCAGGCTGTGCCTCTTAACATCATTTAAAAACGGTACTGTTTTCCAATGAAATGCATTAAAATGTGTGGATTTTCTTTATCCTGTGAGGGGAAAAAAATGTGCTAAGTCCAAGTACATGCTATCTGACTAGCTTGAGTGGTGTAATAAAAATTTTGGTAACATGTTTATGACTTTTTTAGCCACGGCTTGGCCTGTTTTCAAGTTACCTAAACGTTTTTGGTTGTAAATACTGAAGAAAATTCTGAATCCCAAACCTAGGTCCTGAACTGGAACTTGTATGAGGCATTCAGCCCCACAGGGGTGCAGAAGTAAAGAAGATGCTACAAAATGGGGATTCTAGTTCTTTTTCCTCCTCCAGTTATAATGGCAGGAGCACCATGTATTTGGGTAAAGCACAGCATGTGTAGTAGCATATGACCAATCTTTTGTTATTTTTGCAGCAGTACTAAGGGGCAAAAAAAAAAAAAAAAGGTAGTAAGACTGAAAGATCCTCTAGCATATTGCCACTTCAAAGATAAAAAAATCTCTGAAATCT
Organism: Ramphastos sulfuratus; assembly: GCA_013399055.1. Classification (NCBI taxonomy): domain Eukaryota; kingdom Metazoa; phylum Chordata; class Aves; order Piciformes; family Ramphastidae; genus Ramphastos; species Ramphastos sulfuratus. Next base: position 50,998 of record WBNM01041951.1, read on the forward strand.
GTGACATATTACTTATGTGGTTTATTCAATCCTAAAGCAAACAGTTTTGTCCTTTGGCTAATCATCCACAGAATACAGATTTTTGACCGACTGCTATAAAGCATTAAATTACTATCTTTGATTTTAAAACTCAATTATGAACTGCTATAGTAACAACTATTATAGTAGTAATGACTAGCTTACTTGTGGTATCCCCTGTTCCCTAAAGCCAAAGCAAGTGGTATTTAGTTGCTTAACGTTTTTCATCTCAACCTTTGTTTATTTATGCACTAATTATTCTAGACTGAATTGCCTGGTCCAATTAAGTGTAACTAGTATTTCTCCTACTTGTACAGGTCTTTGAGTACGTATGTCCAATACATACCTTTTGTAGAGAATCTTTTGGTTGTGTAAGGGAAGCAAAAGTGAGATGGAAATGAATAGGAGTGAAGGAGAATGTGTTATTTTTTTTTTTCATTAAAAATGTGCGCAAACCAATGTTATGCAGAGCAAGATGTTAATAGAGTTCTTAAGCCCACTTTTCTAGTCCATAGGCTGATTTATCACAAATAAACTACTTTTTAGTTTATTTAATTAATGTGGAAGCAGTTCGGACTGAAAAGGCAGTCTGTTTCTGTGTTTGTTCACCAATTAGTATCTATAGTAAAGTAGCTTTCCTCATGGAAAAAAAGTGTGGTTTAAATGAAATATTTTACAGGGTCAGGCCTTGTGAATATTAAACTGAAGGTAAAACAATGTCAAGCATTCCAGCTTTGTACAGGTCTACTCTATTTACTATACCATTGGTTGTAGATTGCCTGGGTTTCTTAAATGCACTATCTTTGTATTCAGGAATATCATGGAGCTGAGACTATAGCTGCAATTCTTGTCAATATCCTTCCTGTGGGATGTTGGGAATTGTTTGGTTTTATTTTTCTGTGGACATAAAAGATGGTCTGACCTTGGTACAGTTCATGGCTGGTTTTCAAAGGATAATTAATTTTTTTGCTAATTTTTACTCTGATTACCTTCTAGCTTCTGTGTCACACATTTAGCTTTTATGAGTAGATGTAAAAGTGATTCTTCTTTTTCAAAGTTATAGTCACAGAAACACTGCTGTCTTAGTTTTGCTTTACTTTGTAGAGAGGCAGCTGTAGGATACAGGAAATTTTCATTCTGTCCTCAGTGGGACTAATGGAAAACAAAGAATGCCATAAAAAGTTAGCAGAGTAATTTCATTAAGTTAATTTTTTAAATGCTTAAAAACTCACAAAGTTCCTAATTAACAAATTGTCAATGAAATGCTTTTGTAAGTATGCTATTGCTATTGCCACTTTCAGACTACAACAAAAACATTATGGATTTTCTGAGTCATTATCTAGCACTCTATGGTATAAGCCCAAATCCTCTGAAAACAGAGTTTAGTATTTTTCCTAGGCATAGCCTCACATTTTCCTGTTGGAGTAATCTTTTTTTTTTTTTTCTTTTTTTTTTTTTTTCTTCAGTGCCTTAGGAATGTTCCAACATGTCAAAAATATGCTTGTTTGTGCCAGGAATCTGTGACTGATAAAAACCTAGTTGTGCAATGTTTAAATTTATTTGAGTGGTAAAGACTTCTTTATGAAGAGATGCTTAGCAAAGGCAGTTATTTTATCTCCCTTCCTTTCTTTTCCAGATGAGGGCTTTTTCAGGGATTATGCAAGAGTATTACAGATTTAAAATGCGTATCAACAATTAATAGGACAAACAAGGATTATATGAAAGACTGCAGAGGTATCAACTGAAATAGCAGTGCTGAATTGTAAAAAATTAAAGTACCACTGATTTCTAGTATAGACTGTTTGCTAGGAAAAATAGTGTCTTTAAGATTTTAGTAAGATTTATACCTAGAGAGAGATGGTGTTTGGCTGCCAGCCAGGTTCATATTGCAACGTTAGCCTGTGATGAATTTCCAGTATTTTGCCATTTTGCATTCTGTCACGTTTTTAAATAATTGGTTTTACAAAAGCTTGCACTTTAATAGAACCAAAGTTTTTAAAAGAAAAGTTTGGGATGAAGACTACAGTGATTATTCTTTGCCAAAACTTTCTTCCAGCACTTCCGATACTGTGCTCATTGAAATGAAATTGCTCAACACTTTGTTAAAACATTAGGTCATTTTGACCTGAGAGCAGCTAACTCAAGAATACGAAGATCTAATATCTCTCTCATCCTCTGATCTTTTGGATAAAAAATTTTTTTCCTAAACGTTTTCTTTTACATATACTATGGTATAAAATAATATAATTTAATACTGACAGTTATTTTTCATTAAATGTTTACAATAAAATGCACTTTTCATAATAATAGTTTTGTACTGAAAATTCAAGGTAAGAGAAGATTACAGAAGAGATACAGAAATCAGTGTCTTCTGCTGCTATAATTGCACTTTTCAAAATGTTCTCAAACTAATGGAGGGACTAAATCTTATTTAAAATATTTCCTCCTTGTTTAGTATCACTGTTAAAACGATTCATTCTGAAAGCTGTGCACACTCTCTAGAAACCAAGTTTTACAGAAAGTGTAAGGAAAGGAAAGCACATTATACAAGCAAGTACATGAGTGTAGAAGTCAGTTCCAAAAATAACAATGAACACTTGTGCTGAAATTCTCAGGAAGGATGAAGCTTGAGAATCAGCCTGAAGATAAAGAAGGCTTTTGGGAATATATCAACAAATCTTTCTCTGTTTCCTGGGGGTGGCTGGTTGTTTTCAATGTTCTTTAGTTAATGTGATTTATAATATAAACTATATACACTGACTTCTACACATAGAAATTAAATAGAAAAAGCAGTTAATTTTCATGTCTTTAACATCCATGGTCTCTTCTCAGACAATTTACTTTTCTTCAGTGTCTCCCTTCTTTTTTTTTCTTCTACAGAACCCTTTCCACATTTGTTTAGGCACTTAAAGTGACAATGTCTAAACAAATATATACCCTTACTTTCTGTGAGCAGAGCTCTCTCCTGCCAGATGAGATCTGAAAGTAGTAGCCTGTGACTGCCCCATATCTATTATTATTAAAAAATAGAAAAAACTAATATATATTTTTAAAAAATCTGTTTTGCAGCACACAGAATTTTTCTTAAAACTTAAAGCCTATTTCTAATGTACTTGAAAACATAGAAAGCAAAATCCCAAGCCTGCAGGGAGACAAGTTTGAATGTCATAGATGTTGCTGAAACTGGATATAATTCATATTTTACTTCATAAATGCTTTGGAGTTCCTGCCTGCTAGATGTTCTCAATATGTAGAGTTTGTGATGTAAACAGGAGACTCAAGTTTGGAAGTTTAAGTCCTTTGTTGACTTTTGAAACCTGTCTTTTAAATTTTTGAGTAAATATTTAAAGCTAATAAAAGCATATTCCACAGTCTTTTGAGATAAAAAATTTCAAGGAATATCTAAAAATAAAGAAATATTTGAAATAAAATGCATGTACACACAGGGAGATAAGTCCATTAACTTAGATTTCATGGATTTGACATTAACAGAAACACTGCTAGAATGCACAGGTGCAGGTTGTACAGTATTTACTCCTAACCACAGTGTTAGTTGTCAGAAATGTTGGTACTTGAATATTTTTTACTAATGTATTTTCATATAACTTTGTACCCTCCTCCTCCACCCCATCCCCTATCTCCAATGTTTCATTAACATATTTTTTACTTTTCAAGTAAAGTAATTTTTTTTTGTTTGCCACAGTAATAACCTTAGGTCCTGGGGCGGGGGGGGGGGGGGGGGAGCAAGGTGGGCGGAAAGAATCTTTGTATGGGCAAAAGCCCCAGAGTAATTTAATTTTTTTTTTCCCCTCAAGATGGAAACTGTTATTCTACTGGATTTAATTACTAGTTGCAAATTAGATATCTTTTCTGCAATTGATTTAATCCCAAGAGGGAAAAGTAAACTTTTAAAACTCGAGCTTTATGCCAGTGATTCTGTAGAATGTCTTAACATGCATCTTACAATTAGTAATGGAAAACATTTCATTTTTTATCATATTGCATTGTTGGATTAAAACCATAAATTGGATTGCTTTAAAACTCTATTAGGAGCATAATGTGTATCTAGCTACTAATTTCTTTAAGAAATGTCTGTTCTGTTGCTCTTTAGCACTCACTGTGTTTATTTTCAGGTCTTTCTTATTCCAGGGACATTTTGTTCAGTTATTTGAGAAGAAATCTGAATGAATGCCTTACTCCTATCAGCATGTAACTTAAGTTTGCAATTAACTTGATCCATGCAATTACAGCCATTGATTTCTAACTTGACTAGGGGTATGCCTTGTTATGTTATTAAGGCCTCAGTTGGAAGAGGAACAGTTACTGTTATCAGCCAGCAGCAAATGTTATTTTAAGATGCAAGGAGGTATTCTAGGCACTGGTTCACTAGATAATTTGGACCCTATTTCCACGTATTTCTCTCACTGTCTTGCTCAACTTCTAAAGCCAATTGACAAGTGGATAATGCTGGTGTGGGGGCAGTAGTGAATATCCATGTAAAAGTAGCTTAGCTGAAGAAGTACTTTTCAACTGTAACTGCCCAGAAGCAGGTGACAGCACTTAGAAAGAAAAATAATGTAGAGTCATCGACTTTCAGGCATCACTTTCCCCTTCTCAAGCCATCAAAATCAATATTGTCTGATGTTTCAGGATAGTTATACTGCTAGGTACTGAACTTTGTATTCTAAATTCTTTAAGGTCTCTTCCAACCAAAACCATTCTATGAATCTATGAATTGTTAATGCAGTTTAGTCTACTGTTCACAGCAACAGCAAGCACCAGGATACTGTATTGCAAACTGCCTGGAAATTCTTGAGTTTGTGTGTTAATCAAGCAACATCAGTCATCCTCAAAGTGAGTAAGATGGAGTAGTGTGAAGAATGAAACTGGCCTCTCTCAGTGAGCTGCATATGGATGTCTGCCTGGAGTTCAGAACTGATTTAATTTGCCAAAGAACAGTATTGGTACTGTTAGTGTCTTGTAGTCCTCTGCTTCTGGAATTGCCATCCATGGTGCAGTATGTTTATAAATAAAACTGTGTTTCTATCTGCAATCTCAGCCTGGGATGCAAAGTCAAGTTGTGTTCTTTCTGGCTTCCACATCACCATTAATAAAGATGCTGCTGGAACTTAGTCAAGAATTCTGTTGATTCAGAGGCCAATAAAGAAACTCCCAGAACTATGTTGCCTCTGCAAGTATGAGTAGAAGTTTATTTATATCAGTCAAGCGACTGTTCATGCATACAGATCAGACCATTTTAAATGAAGAAAGTAGCTACTTTCACAAGTTACTCCTGGTTATTATCTCATGGGGTAAAGAGGGGCTCCCATTTGCATCTCATCAGAGTATTTTGCAATTTCAAGATGTATGTATGGTATTTTATAATGTGCTGGGAACACTAAACTTCTAAGATAAACACTTTTAAGTAGTTAATAACTAAATATTATTCAGGTATAAACCCTTATTTGCCATTGAGACGTAGGAATATAAAATAAAAACCAAACTCATGTACTAGTTAAAAAATAACATGTCTACAATGAGGCAAAACACTTCTGCAGAACACTTCAGTGACTGGGCATTACTATAAGCATTGGAGAAAAGAATTATTTTTCTTAGAAATTAAGTAGACTGAAAATATTGAAGGGAATTTTTCAGTGTCTTTTTGCAAAGATTTAGAACAGGTTGAATAAAATTTCATTCTCATGTAACTGGGAAACTAAAATAGCCAGTCACAATCCTGACAAGCTTATTGTTTTTTTCATGTATGTCCATTTTATTTGTGTCTTTACAACATTTTCATTGCCCTCCTAAGTAGAACCTGCCAAGAATTAGTGGCTATGAATTACACTGAAATTCTTTTTTCATTAGAGATTCTAAGTTTACTGTGTTCTCTTCTCCTTAGAGGTTACTATAAAGTTTTCTAATCTTTTATGGCACGAGGGAGAAAAGACCTACTTTGATCTTGAATATATGTACACTTTCCAAACTGACCTGCTAAAGGTGTTGATCGTGTATGTTCTCTGTTATAAACCTAGAGATTCAGTCTGCTGTACTGATTTGAATGCTACAGATGAAGAACATTCTTCAATTGTTTCCTTCCTTCATCTGCAGGACAAATTTTAAAACATTCACATGACATCCTCACAATTCTTACACACAAATAATGAAGCAGTATAGACATCAGCAGAGGGCAGCATTGAGGTATAAATATAAATATAATAATAATAATCTGACTTAAGTGTTACTTTGTGTTTTCAGTTTTCCTCAAAGAATCACAGAATAATTTATGATGAAAATGGTCTCTGAAGGTCATTGGGGTCAATCCTCATCTCAGAGAGTCAAATTGAGTAAGATACAATCTAAATGGGCATGATAATGTGTTTGTGTTGTTAGATGTTCTTTAAGAACCCGCAGTCTGGTATTTCTCTTCACTTTTATATCCAGTTGTGGCACTGGATGCAAAGCACATCCAATGCTGAAGTGCAGTCACTTTGTCTAAATAATAAGAACAAAACAAAATAAAACCAAACATGTCTGTTGATAATGTCAGGAAACAATGTTTTTTAAAAATTGTTCTTATGCATTCTCAGCAACTTGAATGGGAAAGCATCTTAGGAAAAAAAAAATAAAAATGAGTACTATGAGTATCTTGTCTGTTACTTCTGCAAGGCAAGGTTGACCAGAATGGCTACATCTACATAGCTTCTGTTGAAACAGTGTCTTACTGTTGGTTGGTTGTTTTTTTAAGGACAGTTCCTGTGACGTTTTCTACTCAATAGTACGATTTTTTTTTTCTACACCTATGTTGGAGATCTGAGATAGATAGTGACAGGAAGAATTTTTATAAGTGAATATTGCTTTCATGGGTTTTTTTTGTTTTGTTTTTTTTTCCCTAGATGTGCTGTATTGAATTTGTGGACAGATGTATAGAAATCAAAGGCTTCTCCAAACCAGTAAGTTTTATTACGAAAATTCTTTTTGTAATATAAACATAATCCTAGTCTGTCATCAGTACACGAATTAATTACAGTTCTCCTTTCCAGTCTTTGTGCTTATATTAGGTAATATTTTATTGGCTAAACTGTTAAATTCTGTAGAATACAACATTTTCTTTTAGTTCATCCAGTTTCACAGTGCTTTTCAAGAGTGTATTTAAGAGAAAATTTCAGACTTCTGAGCTATGGAACAAATGTATATTGTAAAATACTAAACATAATGCTATGTTAGGGAGTTCACTGACACCCATCTCTCATAAAAGCACTAATAGTTGTGTAATTGACTTTAAGATAAATGTTTTACTACTGTCTTCAGACTGAGAGGCAATGCTGGTACAATTCAGTGTCTAGTTTTCAATCTTTTTTTGACCAATTATTAGTTACAATGTTTATTCAGACAAAATATTTCTAATTCTGCATATTAAAGAACTGCTAAAAAGGAGAACATCTGTTTTCTAAATCTTTTTGCTTCTAGAAAAGTGAATATTAATATTGTTAAGTCGCTCTTATGAGTAAAACAAATGTTTGCCTATTATTGATGGCAGACTAGAACAACTCATAAAGTGATTGTTGACATCTTAAAAGCACTTTCAACTAGGTTTGAAAGCCGTTTAGCTAAAGTTCTGGCTCTTGTCAGATGGCAAGCTACTTCTTTAACATAAGCAGTGGGGTTTAGTTAATCGGTAGTTTGGATTCCTGGCAGCTGTCCAAACAAATTAGTTTAATCTAGCTCAGGCAAATGGCCACGTGCATTTTGAGTGTTGTTCTGTATCTATTCTTGCAAGAGAGAATACCAGTTGATGTAGTTTTGGTCAAGTGCTGCAGAGACCTAAGGTGGACGCAGACTAGACCTGAACTGTTCTGTTCTTAGTATCCAGCAGAGCATGAGTATAGTATGTATTTTGGTTGTGGTCAGAACTTTGGCAGGACCTGTGTGATGTTTTATAAGGGTAGTTACTCTGTGTCAAGACCTGTACAGCTTGAGTAGTCCCAGCTTGCATGTCAGCGTTGTGCTTCCCAGCATCTCTGGTTCCTGCAGCAGTGTGAGACTGCTCCTTCTGCCACTGTTAAAATATCTCATGAGTGTGAAAGTTGGAGGCAGGACCAAATGAGTAGACAATGTATTTTTGCTCACTGATAAGAAGCTTTTGACTTTGATGTGTGGGAATGTTTGTCTTGCAGGAATAATATAAATGCACAAAAGGTACTCACAGTTAGTATGTTATTTTTAAAAATTCTAAAATACTTGTTTCAAAATGCTGAAGATCTCTTTATTTTTTGTCTAAGTAACATCAGAGGAATTTTTTTTCTTTTATTTCAACAATAGAGATTTTATATTAAACATGCAGGTGAGTAATATTAGATTTAGAATGGAGGTAGACATAAGCATCTGTGAAGGTAATGTGGTAGTCAAGTGTGATGGAAGATGACAGCATGGAGATGAGAAAGTAGTTCTGTACTTTCAGTTTTTGACAGCTGCTGATGACAATACTGTCAGAATTTCTGAGTACTGACCAACACTGTGTAATAGCTGGGCTTTAAGGAACACAAAATTTACAACTTGGCTGTCCCAGCAGTGGTAATGTGGGAAGGGGCCCTAATGTAAGCTTTTATCTCAAAAGGAATATTGAGAACAGTGATGAAGGACTGACCAAACCTTACTGACATAGAAGTTTTGAATGGCCTTTGTTTAAATTGCCACTCTTAACTCTCAGGGTACAGTAATGAACACCATTGTAACGATAGCAAATTTAGCACTTCTGCTGACAGTTCTTGCTGACAGTCTTTGCAGTGAACCTTTGAAGTGTTCTTGGTGGAAAGCAATACAAGGTCACACATTGTATCATCTAGTAACTGTAAAGAGTTGAGATATGTGAAATTATATGGGGAGGCAGCTGAATTACACGTTACAGACTGCAAAGCGAGCATATTTCTAGTGCTTTCGGAGGTAGATACTAAGTCTACAAAAGAAAAATATTCTAGTCATGAGTTTGTGAGATCAAAGTTTTCTGAGTGATGAGACTCCAGCATGTAGCACTGTAGATGCTTCATGTAACATACTGTGTTTGCTGTTCCTCTTCCTTTCCCTTGCCCAGACCCTACCACATTGTCCAGAAATGGCTGCCAATCAGTTTTGTACTTGCACTAAGAGATTCTATTGTATATACTCTAGTTTTAGATGACAAACCTTACTTCAGCTTTGTGGCAAATTATAGGGAGAGTTTTGGGGTCTTTTTTGTTAATATTGTAAAGTTTAGTTGTGACTCTTTCGATGACTTCCCTGTGAGAATGGCCAATTGCTCTCTTGCTTAGTTTAGATTCTGTGGCTCTTCTAATGGGATGAGTGAAGAGAAGAGGATATTGTTTATTTTTACTTTCCTCTGCAGGGCTTCGGTTTGTGACACTTCTCTGTGAAATTATCCATATGTTTCCTTAGTATACTGTTTTCAAGGAAGATTTAAGTTCATTATTACACAGAAAAGGATGACCTATATCCAAGGTGCTGCTCTTGTTTTGGGAACTTGAATTTTGTTCCAAAATTTTTGTTTGCAATAAAATCAGTGGGATTTACTGTGAGCATGTTTAAATACTTCTTGTATTGAGGAACAAGTTACAGTGAATTTGAAATGCTTCCTTTCCCAAAATTTTTGAACTTTTTTTAAAAAGGTGTGGGGGAGGGGAATTTCTTGTAAACATTTCATAGAATCATAGAATAGTGAGGGTGGAAGGGACCTCAAGATTCATCTAGTTCCACCCCCCTGCCATAGGCAGGGACATCTCCCCCTAGTACAGGTCACTCAAGGCCTCGTCCAACCTGGCCTTGAACACCTCCAGGGAGGGAGCATCCACAACCTCCCTGGGCAACCTGTTCCAGTCCCTCACCACCCTCACTGTAAAGAACTTCCTCCTAACATCTAGTCTAAATCTCCCCTCTGCCAGTTTAAACCAGTGTAGGGGCACTTATAAACATATCTTTCTTGAATTCCAGAAATTGGAAGCAACTGTATGTGGTGCATCTTTTTAAGTCCATGTAGCTAATTATCTACAACAAACTTGCTAAAAGCAAGCAGATTAGATCAGTATATCCCATAAGAAAAGTCTATGTGAGTCCTCTACCTCTGATTTAGAAACAAAATTGTTAGGAATTTTCTGTTTGTTTTGGAAGGACTGACACTGGTAAAGGTGGATTATCTGTGGGTTCCTTTACTAATGAAATGTTGATAGAGCATCATGTAAAGGAAGGAAGCAAGCTTTTTGCCTTTCATTTATTATTTTTTAAATTTTTTTAAAGGCATGGTAGGACTTTAATAGCTGTATTTCCAAAAGTGAGAAGATGTGTCTGTGCTTGGTTATGTCCAATGCCTGTCCTAATCCACTTCTGAGCTTGGTGAAGGTTTGCAGCTTCCACAATATTCTTTGAGTGAAACTCAGCTCACAGATATCAATGGCATTTTTTTCAACATTTCTTCTGCAAATACAAATGGATGTTTAGTACTGAGCAGATGGTAACTCATAACATAATGGAGATGCAATTCAATCCTCTGACTGTTGTATTGATTACTGCCTTCCTTTTGCTATAATTTGAATAAAATTAACCTCAGAATTTTTGGGCTCACTTTTTGTCAAGACACTTCTGATAGCTTTCATGTGAAATTCACTGGTTTAGAGTTCTAACTATGTTTCAGTAAACAAAGTATTTGTAAATGAGGTCTATCATGGTGCTGTAAGTAAACACATTTTACTAATTTAATGTTTTGCTATATTCCCTGCCACTGCTACTCCCCCGCCCCTGCCCTGTGCATAGTAGGCTTCCTTACATTACCACTTAGCAGGATACTAGTAAATGAGCCAAAATAGCTTTGCCTTGGCATACTTTCACTGACTTCATTTGGGTTTCAGTGATGAAACCCAGACATAGAATCATAAGAGTTCAAGAGTCTGCTAATAGCACAGCACTGTGAAGCGTCAGATGTATAAGGAAGCTTGCTACAGTAAAGCACTTTTTCCTGAGATGTCCTTTTCTGAGGAGTTGTTTGGGGCGGCTGTGGGTTTGTGTGGTTGGACATTTTGGTTTGACTTTCAAACCTGAGGTTGAACTGCATAACCTGTAACATATTCAAGCAATGTAAGGATTTGTCTGTGTATCAAATCAGTAGAGGAAGCTAGAAATTGTAATTAGGTAGGATTTTGGAAATCAGGAATTGTTAGTTTATAGAAAAGAGAGTGTTTTGCTTCATTGGGTTTTGTTGTGGCATTTGTATTTTTGTTGGTCTTGTTTTCACAGGAAAAAATTACACCTATGTTTTCATGCAGTTTCACAGACTAATGCTTCTCCTGCTCATAACTGTCATGGGTTTAGTTTTTTAGAGCAATAGAATTACGTTACAGCAAGTGTAACAAAACCCCATAGTAATGACAATGCTAATCATGTTACAGCCATTTTATTTGTAGGTGATAAACCACACTTTCACTTTTATGTTTTAATTGTTCTATCACATATTCATTAATACGACATATATGCTTGTCTTTTTCTAAAGGAGGCTTTTTGGTAGATAGTAACCATCTTAAACAGCAAAGGGAAAAACATATCCACTGTTTAACTACTTTTTTTTTTTTTTATGAGAGGAGAAAATGAGTCATAGCTAAAGCAGGGGAAGAACAAGATAAATAAAAGCTGCTCACAATAGCTAATAATTACAGAAAGTACCATGCAGGCCTTAGGATCAGTTTGTTGAGAATAATACATGTAATAGCGACGTTCCTTGGTACATGCATGAGAATGAGATCTTTAACTGGAAATGCTGGCATTGCTTTGTGTAACAAGTATCTTGAAAGGTGTCTTTTTTTTTACTGAACTGTGCATAAAGCTGTGATCAGGACAGACATTTTCATGTAGCCAGTCACTTCAAACTCTATCCAGTTCTTGCTATAATCAGTGGCAAGATTCCTGCTGACTTCACTGAAGTGGTTGGGACCTCAGATGTATGCACTTTATCTGTAAAGGAGGATAATAATTGCTTTATTTTTCCCTGTAAGGACTGAGTAGTCTTATCTACACATAAACACATAAACTATGAAATTTCCAAGTTCTAAGCACCATTATTTTTTTCTTCCTCTTCCACTTCAGCTGCAGAAGACCTACATGCAGTTGGTATATTGCTAGAATGAATTTGTATTGACTTCATTTTAATGTAGGCATTAACACCATAAATGTGTCAGCAGAGATTACATGATTTGAACTTCTATCCATATAAATTTCTTACTACTTTAATTTTGTAGAATGTGTAAATTAGTGTTTAGTGGTGAAAACTGCTTATTTACTTCCAAGGATAGTGACAAAAGGAGCAATTTAAGACATAGTTGCTCTTTTCTGCCTTTACTGCTTTGGCATATAATGCAATCATAATGATGCTTTTGATTAGACTGTTTTTAGGACAGCTACACATTAGTGGTAAATTGTATGGTCTAAATTTTAATAGAAATGTCTTTTTGTTCTCATTAGCTTTGATTCTATTTAAGGTAAGGGGAAACTATGCAAGCTTGTTCTTCAGTCATTTGCAGGGAAAAAATATTTAAAACTTCACCATTACTGCTTTTTTGTAAACAAATTGAAGCTACTTCACTAAATAATGGTGGGAAAAGAAGAAGCAGGCAGAGTGCTAACTTTTGCTCGTACTTGCCTGTCTGTCTCCTGCAAAAGAGTTACTGAATTGCCAGTAGGACACAAAGATCCTAACCTTGTTCCTGACATTGTGAAATAATACTGTTCTGTTGTGAAGAGCTTGCAGCCTAAACAAGTCAGTAAGGATAAGTTGAAAGAAATTGACCTAAGTAATTTTACTCAGCAGACAGTTTTGCCAAGTAAAGCTATTTTAAATATTTAAAAGTATGAAGATGCATTATCTAAGGGACATAGATGGCATTTATTTGCTTCAGTCTCTAGCAGACTCTTTATGTATGGAAATTGCACAAATACCTAGAGTTCATAGAAGTAAAAAGTTCAGTATTGTTGGGTTAAGGCTAAAAAACTACAGTGTAGCAATAAGCCATTGGAAAAATAAGTTAGCAAAAGTGTCATTCTAGATGTAAAATAAGCATCTATACTTGGAGGGCTTAGTTTTATATTTTAAGGAGAAAGAAAATGTCTTAATGAAAGTAAATATTGATAAATAATGTGTTAATTGCCTTTTACAGTCTAAAAAGAATGCCAGACTTGCTGTAATAAATGTGAGTACTACAAGGAAGTGGTGAAGCATTGGCTTCTCTCCTAAAGACTGCTGTATGTTCACTTGTTTCTCAGGCTTGCCTTTAGAAATGCTCACTACAGAACAGGTGGAAACAGCAGGCAAATGTACCTCTGTTTCAGATATACACAGAGGCAATAGCTGTTTGCTGCTGATTGTAGCTGTGCAGGATTGTCATTTGAATTTACTGTTCAAGCCAAATCTATTGGATACACATTCAACTCTTAACAACAGAAACTGGCCTTAGAAACATGGATACTACTTGAAGTCTCTTCACTGCTTTCTTTTTATTCATTGGTCTCTTCTGAACATCACCACCAATGCACTTTGTAATACATCACTTGTTTGAGAGCACTTTGATAAAAGTTATCTTTCAGCAAGTTTAAAATGTGATCATTGATCATTGCAACTTTGATCACTGAGTCTAACAGCTGAGATAATTTTCATTGGTCTTTTCATGGTCTTTGAAATGTTAAAGAAACATAGTATTTCCCAGACTGGAAGTTTCTGCTCCCCTCTTTTTCAAAGTTCAACAGCAGATGAAAAGTTAATTAAAATATGCTCATTCTTGTATGCTGCAGGGGCTGCTGCTGTGTAGGTTCAGTTAAATGTAGTTAAAGAATTGTAATACATAGTGCATAATCAGGACAGTGAGCTCATAGTGTGCTATCTGATGCTGAGAATTGAATCCTATAGGTAACAAGTTTGAATGTGGATCTCTAGATAAAACATATTCCTATGCATCCAAAAGCCAAAATGCAAGATTTCTTTGTACTTTGTACAACACTGTCAGTTTGAGTTCTGTTTTGATCAAGTGAGTATGAGTGGTATGAACTCAGCAGTCACTCATTTGTTTTTCTGCTGCAGAATTGCTGCTCACCTCATTTTCCTTTTCAGAGGGAATGTTGTAGGTCGGTCCAGAAGGCAACACACAAACCATAGTAGTTGTTTGCATGACCATTGGAAAAAAAGTGAATTCAAAAGCTCTGTTATTGAACTCCTGATACATAATTTGATTTAGTAGAAGTTTGGCTTCAAAAGAGGGGATTAAGCTGTGCAACTGCAGTTGTATGGAAGCCAAGGTTTTGACTAATGATACTAGAAATCTGATAAAATGTTTGAGTGAACATGATGCAGGATGTTAATGCAGCAAGTGGTTTATTGGTGCACTGAATTTAATCTGTTTAGCCTTCATACTTCAAATACAAAGCTTGACAGGATTATTAGTAAAGCTTTAATGAAATCCACCAAAGTATGCATAAATCTAAAAAGTATAATGTGTGAATGAGTAAAGTTCTTTTTTGAAGTTCTCGGAGAGTGCCGTGAAAGAGCTAAATGGTCAATTGCTACAAAAAATCTGTAGCTTTGAAACAGATAACGTCTTACTTAACTACATGTTGCAGATTTTCGACTGTCACTTCCCAAGTGAGTAAATCTGGGCTATCAAGTGGGATGATAAAAGAGATGGGTGCTAGATCTAGTCATTTTAATTACCTGGATTTGTTCCACTGGAATGTGGTTGCCAGGATATTGTTACCCGAGCTATAGAGAAGACAAATGCAGATGCTATAGTCTTGTTTGTACAGAGTATAAGGATAACATTTCTGCAAAGTTTTCTATTTGAGCATTTCTCATGTGATTCAAAAATACTGTGTAATTGTAGTCTGTTTACATGGATGTGCTGCATTATCTCTGCTTTTTAACCTGAATAGAGAAGTTACTCTGTATCTGAAGATACATCTTCTATCAAAGAATCGAGACCTCAGAAAGGTAAGAAATTAAATTTGAGATGGATATTTTCATTTAGTTTCTGATTTTATTCTTGTATAAGTTAACAGGTTCAGATCATTAGCTGGACATGCTACCCCACTGAATCTTACAATTTTATAGTCTAATACAGGATACGAGATTACCCTACTGAAGTAGGATCATTCAGCCTCCTTCTTCAGATGACTTGCCTTGCAAGAATTTATAAAACTGGCTTCTGTGAAATGTAAGGTGGAAGGCAACATACTGGTACTGAAGCAGTACAAATAAACTACCTTAAGTACTAGTCCAGCAAATGCAGCACAAAGGTAATAAAACTATTGCAGTGTTCAGACTGCATTCAGTATCTCACTTCAGCTTGCCTTAGCTATATTTGGCGCAGAGCATTAACACTGTACAAGTTAAAAAGGTGACTGGTTTTTTGAAAGTCAGTTTATGACATTGAGTTTGTAGGGAAAAGAATAAAGTTACTCATGGAGGACAGACTTGCAGTTATCCCATTGTGGATAAGACAGTACATGTGTTCACAAGCTAATAGGCTTTAAGAAGAACATTTTTAGTGTATTTCTTCCTTCCCTTTCTTAAATTTGCATATACAGATTATTTGAATGTAGAGCATGTGGATTTCTTTAATCATTTGAGCATGATTAAAAAGAGCATAAAAATACATCTTCAGGATGGAAAATGTTGAACTGGTTTTCAGCAGTTTGTGTTTAGGGACTACACACTTGGATCTGATTTCAGAAATTTTAGATATTTTTTCTTCTGGCTAATAACCAGTTCTCATGTAAATGAAGGCATTTTGAATATTTATTTTATTTTTCTTTCTTTCCTTCAATGTTTCATCACCAAAATTTTCCGTAATGCTGTATTTTAGAATATGTTAACTTGTGGTCAGGATTTCTAAGAACTTCAAGTCCTTTCCTGAGAACAATGTCTGCTTAACATTCCTTCTTTCCAATACTGTATCTTTATTCTCCTGTGCATATGCAAACAACCCTTCTTTCCCACTCCTTATTCCTGTTCTTCGCAAGAGTTATCTTCTAACAGTAGTGCCAGTGTTGTTTGGTTTTAGTCATGCTGAAACTTGGGTCTTTTTCATTCTTGGAAAACCTGAGAAATAAACTGGAATACACTGTATGCTTTAGCAAACAATAGATGCTTGAATGAGGTGCCTCATGACTTACTGTTTATAAGGCTTTAAACATTGGATCTGCTCTGAAATTCTGCCACAAGTGTGGTCATACTGTTCTTGTCCAGGCTTTTGTTAGACTTCTGTGCTGAGATCACAGGGCTTGTGTGCAGTAAGCTTCCAAGGATTTTGGTATGCACTGACATGCTTTTCTCCTTTGGCTCTGGCATTTTTCCTCTACTGCTGCTTCACAGTAGTAGGATCTAAATCCCAACTGTTTTGGAAACATCCTGAATGTTTGGATTTTTGTCTCATTTGAGGGCAAGTAATTGACTCACAGATTCCTCACATTACTCCGTAGGTATATGGTCCAAGGGCTGTAGTTCAACTCTTCCAGAAAAGATAGAAGCAATACAAGAAACAATAATTTTGAGGAAATCCCAAAACAATACGGAGCTTTATTTAATGGCAGAGAAAATACACTATTTCAACTTGAACAAAAAAAATCTTCCTTTGCCTTTGTCTTCTCTCATCTGCCTGAAACAGTCTGAGGAATGATGAAAGGTATTCAGGCTATCTGTTATCATTATTGTCTTCTAAACCATGAAGCTTGTCCATCTTAGTGCGTTTTATCCTAATTAGGTTTTTGCTACTTACCTTGCCTTTTTAAAACCATCTTTCATTTTCCTAGCTTTGCAAAGATTAAACTAGTCTCTTTGCTTCTGTGAACTTAGTGAGACCCTTTCCTAAGTGACTCCTCTTTTTTCTCTCTTTCCCTTTTTATATTTTTTTCCTGTTTAAAGAAAGAGAACTCTGAAACCGTATCCCTGAGAAGGGTGACAGTAGTAGCTCTTTCTAACTCTAGCGAATATCCTTAACATTCTATTTTTCAGTCAAAGCAGTGGAGAAATTTTATCCTTTTGCATTGTTCATAGCTTTGTATATAACAGAAATAAAGCTGCTCTATGTACACATTAATTTTCATAGTGATAATATTATATAATCTATTTCTTACTGATACATATAATAGTTCCCTAAAGCATTACATATGTTCTGTTGACTTCCACCTAATCTGCATATGTATACATGGTCTATGGTAAAAAATGTAGCAGAAAAGCCTTAAAAGTCTTTCTCAGTAGCCTTTTTGGCTTGCTATTAATTTCTCAATCTCTTTTCCAGTCAGGTCTGCAAGAAAAATTACATATCACTTCAGCTGGATTCCTACTAAGAAGGCTTAATTGCCACTAATCAGAGGAATTTTAATAGAATTTTATATGTAAAATTCAAATCACTGAGGTGACTTTTCCACACCTTTTTTTTGCCCTCTCCTGATCTCAGGTAGTTTAACAATTTAATCTCCAAACAACTTGTGTAAACATCTGTTTGTTGCCTCTTCTGTTTTATGGCGAGCTTCTTTCTCCCTAGAAATAGTGGCAAGCTTTGTATATACAATTTAAAATAAAAATTAGTTTGGTTATCTAGTGATAAAGTGTAATATAATTGGTGTAGATTATTGGTTATGGTCACTCAGTTTAAGCTAGCTGTCAAATTTTGATTTGAGAGGAGTTTTTTTCTATTGTGTACAAATAAGAACTGAAGTGATCAGACTTTGAGGACTTGATAAGAACAGACCAGAATCTAACACAGGCTCAAGATTTCAAGCAGCCTTGCTACTTGTTAGAGACAAAAAACAGAAAAGAAGCAAATAATTCTAAGAAATCTAAAAAACATATAAATAGGTCAGAATAAGACAGAATGAGCATAGTTGTTTGGAGTTTTTTGGGTTTCTTTGTTGTTTTTTTTTTTCCAAGAGGCATTAAAGCAGAACAAAACCCCTGTACTAGTGGGAGGTGTCCTTGCCCATGGCAGGGGGTTGGAACTAGATGATCTTTGAGGTCCCTTCCAACCTTAACATTCTGCGATTCTATGAAAGGTTTATTGGAAGGTTTTAGCCAACTGTTCATTTCATGGAATCACAGAATCATGGAATCGTAGAATCAACCAGGTTGGAAGAGACTTCCAAGATCATCCAGTCCAACCTATCACCCAGCCCTATCCAATCAACTAGACCATGGCACAAAGTGCTTCATCCAGTCTTTTCTTGAACATCTCCAGGGACAGCATTTCCTCCTAATATCCAGCGTATACCTCCCCTGACACAACTTGAGATTCTGTTGCTGATTTCCCCAAAGAGGAATCAAATATTAGAATAAACAAACAGCCCTTTGAAGCCGAGTATTTTAATGCGCTTGTTCAGTATGCATTTTGTTGTTTTCCTCTGGACCAAACTTTGCCTTACAGAAATCAGTAGCTCAGGTCTGTAAAAAGCAGCTGTCCCTACCCTAAAAGGTAGATGGATAAAACATGGTATTTTGCATGCTTTTCTTCACTGAAGGTCTGTTTCGTTCAGAGGAAAAGAACTTTTGTGCCTAATAATACCCTTGATTTAATTGTCTCTTATTCTTTTAAAACGATAATGACTTCCTGTCAAAACTGCAACTGCATAGTATTCCAAGAGGACTAAGATTTCAAAAGAAGGGATTGTTAACTTAGTGGCTGTTTAAAACAAAAAATCAATGGGTGATATTTACCTTTATGCATTAGTTATTTTCTCTGGCTTTTTTCTCAGTAAGAAATTAGGATTCATGCTTGTGAATTATGCAAACAAGGGCTTGGGGTTTTGAGACTTTCTTTATTTTCCTTTTTTTAATTTTGATTTGCTTACTTTCCTCACAAACCTCACATCTGAAAACATTAAAGGATATACTATACTTGCTTTATGGGTAGTATGCTTAATCATTCAGTGGCATACATCTCTTAATCATACAGTGGCAACATTGAACATAAAATGAGCAGATTCAAGGCTAATTAATACCCTTAACATCTAGTTAAAAAGGATTCTAGGATCAACGTGTCTCATCAAAGTTACTGGATTCTCATATGTCCCCAGTTATTTGTATGTTCTCATTCTTTGTGTATGAGATAGATGGTGAAAGAGAGGTCTGAAGGAGGTGTGGCTGGAGATTGTATGTTTTAAATAAATCAAATACTATCTCAAAAAGCAGAGTCATTTGCTGTGGTGATTAAAACAATGGTGATGCAAATTTACCTGACCCAAATCTGAATATTCATTTCCTAGTAAAACCATGTGAAAGCTCAGTATATCATAAGGTGACAATGATTTTTATTTAAGTATATGTATATTTTCATATAGATTAGGATATCTGCATGTCAAATCTTTTGATGTTTATTTGCTTTATGCAAGACTGATGATAGAGGCTTAACATTTCTTTTAAAATTATGTATATATTTATTTAATATAGCTCTATGAAAAATAGAATAATTAAATGTTCACAATGAAAACCAAAAAAACCCACCTGATTTTGTTAGCGCTTTTTAGTAAAACCACTCATATCTTTTAGAACTAGGACATTCTCTTGAAGAAAATCTTATGAAGAGAACTTAGAGAAAAATAGGACACCTGGTTCCCCGTTAAGAGACACCCACCAGGAAATTGTGATCAGACTGAAGTAGGAGAAGAAATGTAGGTAGGAGGTATTGGAGTTAGGATTTTTTTGGTGAAAAAAATGCGGTCTAGATCAGAGGGAAGGCTGAAAAGGAGAGTGTCAAAAGGAGCAGGCAGAGAAAGATATTTTGGAGTCTCATGTTGGTACTGGTATATCTTTGCAACAAGTCATAAACCTGTGATTTAGGCAGTTCTGGAGGCATGACAGAAATGCAGTGTGCTTTAAGGGAGAGCTGGGAAAAAATCACTGGAAATGCATCCGTTTAGACAGAGGCATTAGTCCTATTCCCAACTTCTATGCAGAGCTGGGAAAAAGTAGAACAAATGATTCTTTTAATCCCAGCTTTTGCCATGCTGTGCTTCTTTGAGGCAAACATACATTTAGCTATATGCATATACAGATGGTGATATTGACAATATTATAAATGTCTTAAGATGGTACTTTTATTGGAACTTTACTTTTAAAACCACTTTCTTAAAGGGAGGAGAAAAATAAAGACATGAGTATGAGAAATGAATATGTAATGGTTTCTGTAAATGCTTTGTGTAGTGTGTCTGGAAGGAGTTGTCTATTTAAACTGTGTCGGTTTGGATCATTTTATTGATTATCTGGCAGTGAGTGTTAGTAAAAGATTGGCATTTTGCTTCTTGGATTCTGTCTGTTTCTCATGTAGAGAGTATTAGCTGGCTATTTTGAGACAGAGAAAAAATGTTAGCTTTATAAATAAAAAAACTCGTCATAGCTTAAGTAATAGGATTTTTGCAAGTACTTTGAGTACTAGTCTCTAAGGTCTCAAATCTTTCCTTGTAACATGGACTCGTTTACAGGATTATCTGTGTGATCTCAAAGCAAACATTATTTACATTGTTGTCAATACAAATGTTTTCATTAAGATGACTGGGCTCTAGCATATGTCCCCTTATCTTGTTCAGCAGGCTCTTATTATGTTCTGCAATTACACTTAACTTTTCTGATTCATGTGGATCACTTTTTGCTGTAGAAATCTGGAAGCTAAACTCTTGCCTTTCAGAAGACTCATGAAGAAATCTTGCTGCATAATCATTATTAAAAGTACCCTAAAGTTTTGTTACATTTTGCATGAATAATCTGGCCTAGCTGCTCAGCTGACTGGCAGAGTAAATATTGACTAATATCATCCTATTGAACCAGTATATGTCTTATTTCAAGTATTCTGGACTCTTAACTGGGATTTAGTATCCAGAGTGAGACCCACATGTTGGGAAATTTATTGCATGTTTTGCCTTTATCAGGCATTTTCAAAACCAAGCTAATTTAGTATCATTGTTCGCTCCATTCTCTTCAAACAGCCCTAATATGTCTCCTCCAGACTTACTATCTAATAATTTCATGCACATTCTGATATGATTTTTTTTACATTTCACACCCTCAGCTCTCTCTCATATATCCTTGAATTGTAAAAGGCTTTTTGGGCAGAGTTTAGCTTGCTTATATTTAATAACTTTACAGCACCTGGCATAAGCAGAAGTCTTAGGATCTGTGGATGTAATTGTAATATTTATAAGTGAATAATCTGGACTGGCTATTGGGCTGGTCTGTTTCAGAGCTAAGATCTCTGAATCACATGTATGTGATTCTCTTGCAGGTACCTGAGTATAGTTTTGGGTTTATTTTCCCTTTTCATGATTCATTTGTAGCTACATTTTCTCATGGGATATAAGCAACTTCTGTGGACTTCAATAGGAATTATTCATTCTCTGCAAGTGGAGAGCAGAGCCTGCAACTGGACTGAAGCCAGCGTTCTTTTAAAGTTCACATGCCTTGTATTTGCTCTCTAATTTAGACTCCTAAGCAAACTGGAGGGGAGAATGAAAAATAATAGCAGCGGTTTTAGTAAAAAATTCTAAGGGTTAACGTAACATGATGTAAACTATTTCATCTCATCTTCCTACTTGCCCATTTTGATCACAAATGAGTAAGTAGAGCCTTATATGCAGTGAACTTGAAGAATGTTAATGGGATGTCTGCATCGTGTTTGAGTACTTCTGCCAGAGCAGGAAAGCCTTTATTCTGTAATTCTCTAGGGCAAGAAAGAGGCTTTCTGAAGAGTTACTTTAAATTTAAACTCACATTCTAATGTTAGACAGCCTGTTGGATCTCTGAGTTAAAAATTGCTTCAGCTTTAGTTACTAGAGCCAGATGTAACATTGACCTTAAATGGTAAAAGCTCCCAAGAGTGAAAGAGAGGCTGGCCTGAGGGGGAAAAAGAGGAATAACTGAAGTTTTAGGTGAGTAATCTCTATAACTGAGAATAAGCTCTTTTTCAACTGCGAACCAGAACGGAACCGTATTTCCTCCTTAAAGGTACAGTATCTTGTTGTTATGATACTGAGTAGCTGGTTCTTTCCACCTCTTCCCTCCCACCCCCTTCAAATTCTACCTCTTCTTCAGAATTTAGCTGCTTTAAAAGTGGGTGTAGTTAACCAAAGCCTAGTTCTTCTTACAAGCTGTTTGGGAATATACAAGAATGAAAAGGAAAAGCTGTGTTAATTATACTGAGACTTGATTGATAAAGGTATGTAGTCAGTAATTCAAAGCAACCTGATTCACAGATACTGTTACCTATATTGTGTTAACTATTACAGAATCTTTATTAGCAACATCACATGTTATAGGGAAACAGATGGTTTTGGTTGCTTTTATTTTTTTTTTAATTGTATGACTTCTCTTCCCCCATGCTTGCTTTTAACATTGCCAAAGTTATTCGATTTGATGGATTACCTACTTGTGTCTGGAACCTGTCTTTTAAAAAGGCATTTCCAGAGTAATTTCTATATACAGTATGCATTTGTTTTTAATCCTATTAGCTGTAAAGTAATACCATGAACTTGTGTCTAATTGGAATGCTCTACAGAAAAGACAAAAAAAAAAAAACCCAAAAAACAACAAAGCCAAAAACCATCAACAACCCATTTCCAAATGTTAAAGCATGTGTGCTTTAGAATGAAAAATAATAGTATTTGAGTCTCCTGATAGTTCAGTCTTCAGTTTAATCTGTGCTGGTTGGTAGGTACTCTGCATTGAAGTCTGTTTTATTTCCTTGACAAATTAAACCACTCTTTTGTCTTACTAATATGTATGTTAAGCTCTTGTTTATATATCACTCTTTTTAAAAAAAAGAAAGAAAGAATGAGGTCAATACAAGGAAATGATAACTGAAATTGAAGACTCAGGTTTCTGTTACTAAGTCGTCTTACTGAGGTTTCAGTATATACATTATATATACTGTGGTTTCATCTGATGAAGAAAATCTTGGCAACCAGCAGCAAACTGCCATCTTTGCAAAGTGATTAGACATAGTTTTTAGTTTAGGCTCTGCAAAGATTGGATGAATTTAGAGTTCCAAGCATAGACACTGTTCCTGAAAGTGCTAACAGTTTCTGCATTTATATTTGACATAGTAGGTGTTGTGCATACTTTAAGGGAAGTTCACTTCATCCAGCTTCAAGAGAATGTCATAAATGGATCTTACTTTTTAAAACATTTTAGATCCAGTAGCAAAACTTGTAATTAATTTTCCTTTTGTTTTACTCTGGACTGTCATTAGTGAGCGGGTTAACTTCCCAGCTGACCTTTGTGTTTTAAATCAACAACTACATCCCAAATCAACAGTCATACCAAACTTGGACCTTTATAATCTAATGATACAACCCATAGAAATCTAGGTTTATTAGAATGAACAGTGGGCATTAAGAAACAGTCCAGTATATTAAATGCTGAATACTGAAGAGTTCTCACTTTTTTAATATTCTTGTATTTTCTAGCCTTCAAAGGCTCTCATGATTTGCTGGTCTTTAATGTATTACTTTCCTTGTGACATTGTACGCCTCTCTTCAACTTGTGCAAGGATGTGCAACTTCAGATGGTATTTAGAAGGCATTTAAGATTTAGTAAGTTATTTTTAACTTTGTGTATGGTCTGGAATAACTAATCTGTGTCTAACTCCTACATGTCTGAACTAAGTATATGTTTCTAATGTATTGTTGTAGTATTTCAGCAACTATTTATTTATTTCTGCAACATCTTATTTGCATAGTGAAAATGGTGTGCTAACATCAGCACTCTGATAAAGTACCTAAGATTATTAATGTATTTAACTTCCATCTGCCTTACATCCCTCTGGATTGAGCTAAATTTGCTGCAGACATGAAACTTACACACCTCCCTAACCTCCTATCATTTTATATGTTTGATTCATTTTTAGTAACTATAGTCCTATTTATCTGGGACCAAAGCAGTGCAAGTTAAGAATTATCTATAAGCCAGGTTCATAGTTTCAATTTTAGCAGCAACTTCTTCTATCCTACTTTGGATCAGTCTGTCAGATTTCTGACAGCTTATGATGATAGTAAGGTGTCAAATCACATTTTGAAAAACCAGATAAAGTGTATGGAGTTGGTACTGAGAAGGGACAGATGTGAAAGATTCTTATTTGAAGGATCGTATGTGTATGTTCTTTACATGTCATGGAATTCTATTGCCTCATGTATTTGCCATTCTTAGATAAGTGTGTAATTCCAGGAAAAAGTAGCATCAAGTGCCTTCTGAGTGGAAGGGGGGAGAAAACCCTTGCTGTTTCAATATTTTTGGGATGTTTAAAAATCTAGGAGACTTGTGGACAGAAAGAGATTTCTTTTCTGTCCTGACTTTCAGCCTTCCTGTAAACTAAGCAGAAGAATTTCCTTGTGGTGTGTTCTCCACTTCCTTTGAAAAGTGGGTCAAAGAGATGTTTTGGATCTCAGTATCACTGACAAAATCTGAGTGGGTGATGGATCTTTGTAAGCTTGTAAACTAGTGCCTCAAGACATGAATTATTGCTTATGTACACATGTAGTTGTTGCATGTTATAGAGAACTAAGTCTGTGGGCATTGTGGTAGTACTTTGAAATAATAACTCACTTTCCCTCTCTGGGAAGTAGGTCGTAAGAATTCTGAAAAGTAGAGGGGGATTTGATATTTAGAGCAAGTAGACTTGTAGGCTCAAGTTTTGTTGGAGACTTGGGCTCTGACAGCATCCTCAGATTTAATCCTGTTCAGTAAGTAGATGTAACAGGGGTTTATTTTGTTTATTTCAGTGTCTCTGTCATTAATTTATAATTAAGTACTAGTAATTTGAGAATTTTGGTTTTAGTTAGAAATTACCAGATGTATTAAGTATGTGAGAGATTGAAACAATAAAACCAGCAATGACTACTCCTCCACATCCCCCCATCTGCACCCTCCTTTTGCCATCTGGAATTTACGAGCTAGAGTTTGCTCCAGCTCTTAAAATGTACAGACCTCAAAATATATCACAAGTCAGCAGGGACCTGTAATATTTTAGATATAGTCACCTGTCAGTTTGCACAATAAGGACTGTGGAAGGTTTTTAATTATTATTATTATTCTCATATTGATTGCTTGGAGGAGGGGAGGATGAAAGGAGCAGGGAGGGAAATATGCAAACTTGGCAGCTAATGTATATCCTGTGCGCATGTAAACTTGAAAGTTCTTTTCTCCAACTAATGCTGAAGCATATACATATGGTGTGTTGTGTCATGATGCTTCAGAATTGCTGTACTGTCCCCTGATTGATGTGCAGATAGGCTTACCTTGGTGATTGCCAAACAGAGCCACTATTGCATGGCTATAAAATAGGGGCTAGTTACTGCAATTCCTTCAAAGGGCAATGGACTCGGAAGGTTCATATAACAAAAGAGGCAGGGGAGGGAGAAGCATTTATGTAGGAGTAGCACACTTTTTTCTTACCAATTGTAATGTTTTACATCCTGGAAGTGGACATGTGGTATAAATCCTGTGCTGCTAGGTCAAGTAAAGTTATTTCTTTAGGCTAGGAGCTTGCCTTCAGAGTAGAATTATTGCTGTTTATATAGTTCTGCAGAATGTTTTGTAATGCGTAGGTTTTATGTGGGGAATTTGTCCTTGAACCTTTGTTCTTGAAATCATCAGTGAAGTTTCCACTGACTTCTGTCATGTCACATAAGGCCTTTAGCAATTGCCATGAAGGTAAAAGCTGTATTAGCAGGAGGTAAACATCTGAAATCTAGGACAATCTGAGTAGGAGCAATGGGTCTATTTTTGCCCTTCTTATTTTGGACTTAGACGAATGCACTAATAAATTGTAAGATCTGTAGAATAAGATCTGTTTTGGGGGGGACGGAATCCTCTATTTCATTTTCAAGCGTTTCCCCAGTTTTGCTGAAATGTTTCTAAAAAGGCATTTTTAGGAGGGGGTGTATGTGTGCAAGTAGAAGAATGCTAGACAGTTCCAGCCACTGAATTTCTCATACTTTTCTTTTTAAACAATGAACAAATGTGGCTGACCTCTGGGCTCATGAAACAAGCACGATATAATTAGGAGCCGAGTTGCAGTGAAGGGTGGAGTTTGCCCCAGGAGGAGGTGCTAAGTCAAGCTGATGTTCTGCACATCATCTGAGACTGCAAAAATCTTGAAAGCAAGTATAAATATTGTGATGAGTTCCCGATGCAATTATGCCTATCATTTTGAGGGCTGTTACAGTTAATGAACTTATCATTCCTGTTCTTTGAAGTAATATTATCAGCATTGCTCTAAAAGCTGGATTTTAAAAGTGCAGTAGTCAGTGCAACAGGCTGTAGAAAACGAAGCAGATGTATCAGAATTCCTGAGTAAAGCATGAAAACTGTTTGCTCACGGAATTAAGTGAAAATATCTGTGAAGCACAGGAAGAAAGAATTGGTGTGATATATTCTAAAACCTCAAAGGTTAAGAATCAGTTTTATTCTGTGTATTGAATTTTTGGGACCTGTTTTGAAAACTCCCCTTCATAAAACACAGCATTAAATTATCCCTTCCATAGTTTATATAGTGTGCTAATGGACTCAACTCACTGGAATATTAACAACCTTGTAACCTTATAAGAAGCTCTTGACATTTCCTGTTGCATTTGGTTTTTAAGAGTCTTTGACATTTCCTGTTTAAAAGATTTAAAATGTTTTTTGTTGCTAAAATGGCAAACATCAATCATCCCACACTATACAAAGCTGACATACAACAATAACAGAAAGGTGAATAATACCTAAAGAACCCTCAGGAAGTCTGTCCTACTGCTGTTTGGTGTTTCCATGCCTAGGAATGGGTTCAGAAATTGCATTAGACACTAAGTGATGTTTTTCACCAATCACTTGTAGAAATTATGCAGAACTTAAAGGACCCAGGGAAAAATACTCTACCAAAGAGAATTAGTCTTTCTTACTATAAAAAGAATGAACTGTGCTTCCTTAAACTACAGAGCTACTCAAACTTGTGCCTTTTGCAAATCACCGTTGCTGTGTTTGAAAGGTGTGAAGCTTTGTCCATGTACGTGAACTAAAGATCTGTCTCAGTGGATTTTGATCCCTCCTGAGAATCTGTCTCCACTTAAAAGGGAGTTTCCCTTTTTCTGTTCCTGGAAAGTTTTTTCCATTCAGAGGAGGACCTTATAAATTTATTGTCTGTCTTTTCATAAAATGGGCACAAATCATAGAATCATAGAAAGGCAGGGTTTGAAAGGGACCTCTGGAGATTATCTAGTCCAATCCCCCTCACAGAGCAGATTAATTTAGAGCAGGTTGCACAGTACAGCATCCAGGCAGGTCTTGAATGACTTCAGAGATGGAAACTCCACCACATCCCTGGGCAGCCTGTTCCAGTGCTCCACCACCCTCAAAGTAAAGCAATTCGTCCTCATGTTTAGATGGAACCTCTTATGATCAGGTTTGTGCCCGTTACCTCTTGTCCTCTCACTGGGCACCACTGCTGGCCCCATCCTCCTGAGATGAGACCCACCCTTTAAATATTCAGAAGCATTGATAAGTTCACCCCTCAGTCTTCTCTCCAGGCTGAAAGTCCCAGATCCCTCAGTCTTTCTTCAT
The DNA here is from genome assembly GCA_013399055.1 of Ramphastos sulfuratus. Lineage (NCBI taxonomy): Eukaryota > Metazoa > Chordata > Aves > Piciformes > Ramphastidae > Ramphastos > Ramphastos sulfuratus. The sequence goes on from WBNM01041951.1 coordinate 78,614, forward strand.
AAGAGAGATCTTTTCACTAATCACATTGTCAGGTAGTAGCTAGTCATAGGCTTTCACAGAACGAAATCCTTTAAATTCACGATATACCTTAAACTTATCTGTCTGCTTATATGGTTCAGAGGTTGTGAAGCTGGGAGGGTTTTTCTTCCTTTTGAGGTGGGTACTGTGCAATCATTTTGTATACTTATCTTTTGAGCATCTGCTTAGAAAATAAAACAACATGCCATTTTGAAATCCAAGTGCTATAAAAAGTCTGTTGCTAAGTTTAAATGCCTACACTTGGTTGCTATAGCAATAAAAATATCAAAAATCATGTACAAATTGCCATAGTGCATTACCAGCCCTTTCTGGGACAGGTGGATAGTGGGACTGAATATGAAAAAGATGCTTAATATGTTAGAGAGCCATATTGCCACATAGTTCCAGGTTCCCTGTGCTGTTCTCTGTGAGCAACATGTGGCCCAACTCCTAAGGTGACTGTGTCAAAAGCAACAGTTGGATCCCCACTGTGTTCAGATGCTTCTTCATGATTCATGGACAGGGTCAAATACTTTGAGTAATTTCCCATTTCTCCACAAAACATGTTGCTGAAAATGTTGACCTTTGTCTAAATTCCTCCAGTACCATGATATCAAGTGTGAAAATTGACATACAGAGTGCTTTGGGCTGTGTAGATTTCCTCTCTGTAACGTTACAATAGTCAGTCTGCAATGCCCTTTCTCCTGAGGCAGCTATAGGAACCCTGCTATCAAAAAGAAAAGAAATTAAATAGCAGCTAATGGAATCCTTAGCATGTCTCTGGGGCTCAGAACCTTGAACATTCAGTTGCTTCTAGAAGAGAGCAGGAAATTCAACTTCCTTCATGAAACATGTCAAGTAAAGGAAGACATGTTATTTTGGCAACTCTAAATTCTGTTACGGAATTGAATTGTTACTTTAGGCATTTCTGTCTCTGTTCTCTCTTCTTTCCTTTCTTTGAGAAAAAGGTTGTGGCAAAAGAGACTTGTAAAAATTGAACCTGTTCTATTCTCTTCATTCCCAGTTGCTAATAGTGATTAATGCTGTTGTTTAAGGGTCATTATGCTGGTAAACATAGGTGATGTGACTCTTAGAGGCACCGTAATACATTCATTTGAGGGCACCTAGATCCTCTAATACAGAAGTATTACACTTAGAAAAGTGTATTTGGGTTATTTGGGTCTTTTTTTCTTCTTTTTTTTTTTTTTCTTTCAAGAAGTCTGAATAAACTGCTGTGATGTACGTGGCTTATAGTTCTCAAAATAAGAGTTGCAATGTTACTTAGATAGTAGCACCCCTCTCATTTTGACTACAGAATAGCTGGTATTTGTAACCTCATTATGGTATTCTTCAGTAATGAATTTTGAGCATCTTTGGGATCTAATTTTAATATTTCTGGTTTTGTTTAGCTGTTGAGAAATTAGACGTTTTGTAGCTTTATAGCTGTACAAATTTCCATGCATAAGGAAGTATGTCTCTTTCTCAACCTCTATATGAATTCTTTGTTTTCTTTGCTTAGGATTCTGCATAGGGTAGTGGACATATGGCTTTATTCTTAAACAAAAATGTCAGCAGTACTGATGGTGGGCTTTGGTTTGGAGATTTGCTATGTTTGTTTTTTTTAACAGATCTCATAGAGGAGTCCAAATGTTAGATATATAAATATTTATTGGTACTTGTTTATTACATTTTTCTTAGAATTCCAGTGATTGTGTCAAGCTTTGGTGGCTATTTCCATGGTTACACACAGTGTGCCTGTAAAATCAGCACATCTATGCTTCAGATACATTGTCACTCTTACTGTTGACAATATGTAGTTATATGAATAACCTAATTGGGGATGGGGAGAAGATAACAGGAAGAGGAGATGCGAGAAACTTATAAACTGTAGCTTTTATCTGTCATGAAACTATCAAATATTTGAAATACAGAAACCCAATTTGATTCAGAACTGTGCTCTCTACATGTCTCATCTTCAGCACAATTGTTATGACATCAGTTTATTCTATATTTCAAAGCTATTCTGTAAAGTCTCTATCTCAGATGCTGTATCTCTGACCTTGCATTGCCATGGAAATGCAAACTGCCCGATACCTGTTGTTCCCTGAGTCCACTTTGGTTGAAACTGATCACCCACTTCAAAAGTTATTGCAGCGCAGGTGAAAGAGGAAGAGTTGAGTAGACAGTGAGGCTACATAAGGGGTTTTTTTTTTCCCAAGGAAAAACATATTTCTTATTATATATTGCTACTACCCTTCTTTAAGTGTTAGCTATGTATTTATTCTTTCCAAAATCTATTTTTGGTCTTGTTCTCCTTGGAATAAAAATTATGCTGTTATTCTGGTTGCCAGACAACTGTCCTTCCCCCCTTCATTCTCTTCCAGTAGCCTTTGAACTTTTCTAACTTGCTGAATTTGGCAAGAGAGAATTTTAAAAGTATTATGTTCTTACACGTGAAAGTCAGTGGCATGATAAGAGAGGAGAGACCCAGCTTAGTGATGCTGAGGGGAAAAGGCTCCACTGTGAACTGAAATTATCACTGATTCTGTTTGATTTGCCAGCTGGCAACCTGGCATGTGTGAAGCTTAAAACTAGGAACAGCAAATGCTGTCACGCGTCCCTCCAGCTTGTCAGGAGACCAGGAGACAAGTGAGCTGGTTATGAGGGAGATAAAATGTAAAATAATTAAAATAAAATACTTGAAAGAGCAGATTTTGTTCACTCAGCTGCTTAGAAACAACTTCTTTCTTAGGGTAGAGTGACAGGTTACAAAACTGTGCATTGATACCTTATCATTTTGGAAAAGTTGAGCAAATATGTGTGAAACATCATAAAAGCTACATGCTGATAACTCTCCTGTGATTTCACACTCAATTCTACTAGTTCGTGGCAGTCCATATGCTTCTCTTCTGTCTAAAGCAGTGTCAGATTGTAAAACAGACCCTCATCCATCTTGCAGATTTTTCCATCAAGACTGTAGTGCCTAAAGAAAAAGACTTGAGGTTTCTGCAGTTAATGGGAACAGGCTATAGACTCAACTCAGTCTGCTCTTCATACATTCCAGTCAGGCTCAAGGGAATGTTGTTAGGGGGCAGGTTCTTCCCATGGCAAATAAACGTCAGCCATCAGGTGGAGGTGGCCATTCCAATTAGACCTCCCTTATGCAACAACGTTTTGAAGCTCAGCCAGGGAGAATAAAGTAATATCCAGAGACAGCAGCTCTTCATCTGCTTTCTGGTCATTTGAGGAAGGCAGCTGAGCATCAAAAATTCCCTAAAAACTTTCTTATATCTAAAGTTGTTTCTCCACTAATGATGTCCATTTGTTTGTGTGTATGAGGTCAGTATGCAAGCTCTAAGGTTGACAAAATTTCAGGAGTTCCAGATCACAGATGCTGCTCACTTTTGCCTGCTCCTTTAGGTGCCCTTTTAATCAGCTGTAGTAGACTTAGCTTTTGCTTTAAAATTCAAAGAAAAACATTGACATATTTTTCTCTAAAGATTATTTAAAGTACTCAAATACTGGATTTATGGATGTTCACAACCACAGAAAGGTGGTGATACTGTTAAAAAAATCCCCTTCTGGCTTCTTTCAGCTTTCTAACGAAATTTCTAGAGACCTTGTCAAAGGTAAATTCAGTAAAAAATGGCAGAGTAAGATCTCATTTGTTCTTAAGGAAACTGCCAACATACTCTATTTTTGTGAATCACCCATTAGGTTTACTGTGATTATTTGAAAGAAATTAACCTGTGGTAACATCCTGTTTTCTTTCTTTCCTTGATCATCCATTTGCAAAATGCTATTTGTTTTGCTTACACAAACAGAAAAATCCTTTCTGTCTAGATAACATTACATTTGTTCCTTTTAATGTTTAAAACAGGAAGTTCCTGCCTACCACATTCCAACCCGTTAGCCTGCTGTATTTTCAATATTCTTTCTTCACCTGTGCTGCAGGGCACTATGCTGAGCAGGACAAAGTATACAAAATTAAAGGATACATAACAGTAAGAAAGCATGTAACTGGTTTCTGTGCTCATACCCTCCCCTGTTGAGGTCAACAGTGTTAGCTTACTGTCTGTGGAAATGTTGAGTTTGACAGCTCAGATCAGAAACTGCAGTTATTGAACTAGAAGATAAAAATCATTGTTGGATTGGCTACCTAAGATCCCAAAGCTCTATTTGTACCCATAACTATCAAACATATTTCTCACTGTGTTCAGCACTCTGCCTAGATGGATGTTCATGGGTGGAAGTTATGGCATAGAGCACACTATATAGCTCTGCATTCTTCCTAACTGAAAGTGCAGCATGGTTTGGGTGTGACAAAAATTCATTACTCCACTCTGCTACACAAATTAATGAAGAAAATGTAATTTAATAATAATTACACTAATACTGTGTAATTGATTGGTCTGTCATTGAATATTCATGAAGCGCTACAGTGCAGGTACTGGTTATAATTAACATGCACTTAGAACTGAAGTGATTTTTCTTTCATGTGTGTGATTGAAAAATATGGTACCATTCATTCTGGTTGGCAAAGTAATTATTATAGAAAGTAGTGTAGTTGCCCTGTTTGCTTGTCTTCTATATTCTGCCATTTCTTCAGAAAATAATTTCTGAATTAGCTGGATAATAAAAATTTGAAAAAGAAAAATGAAATTTAAATATTTCCTTTAAAAGAAACTACAAGAGTGATGTGTTCTGTTGGTAACTTCATCCTCTTTGTGTTGTAAAGATATACTCTTTTTTATTCAGGAGGGTTAAAAACAAAACACTTGGAGGGAACACTTAAAAATTAATTTCTGGGTTGCCGTTAAGTGCCATGGAAATTAAAATAAACATTGTTCTAACTAAGGAACATTAACAACAACAAAAAAAAGTTTGTGTTGGAAAAAATCTTTACACGCCTTAGAGACATGTTCAACACAATTTGGCATCATCTTGTTTACACAGGTCAAACAGTATCATTGGTATTAATTTCTTTTTAGACTTTTTTTTTTTCATAGACACAGATCTGTATCTTATTTGCTGAGCTTCCTTGGCAAGTGTTACTTACTCATGGTCACATGTTTCATATTATAAAGAAGAAACAAAGGAAGGATGTGGAAAAAATATTACTGAAACATACATTAAGTGTTTATAGGAAACTCAGTAAATGGAATTGTAGCTTTTGTACTTCCTTCAGTTTGTGAAGCAAAACTATTGGCAAGATGGTTTATATATATTATCTGTTCATTGTTAAAGCAACCCGATTGTGGATTTTCAGCTTAGTAGATGTATGAAGGAAATAATGCTTGCAGCATCAAACATAGAGTCTTTCTCAGAAAGTTTTATTAATTCCTTTGCAATCTACTGGTATAGATTCAGTAAGAGAAAAACAGTAGAATTTGCAAGAGTGTCTTAAAGCATTCTCCCAGTTTCTACCACTGATTTGAGAAGAGATTATTTTCATGTTTTTTCCTGACTCAGCCACATGTGAGGCATTGCTAGAAGGAGCGTAGGTAGCGCTGTACAACTGAGTATATCTGATAGGTAAGGGGATGGCAAAGGAAGAAACTGGTAGGCTAAGACAGCAAAAAAGAAAAAGGGTGGAGAAAGCAATAATCCTTTGTAACCGAGGGGTTTGTAAACCTTCTTGCCAGTCTCATTTTCTTGATCTTCTGGGGAAAGAAGGAGAGGAAGAAGATTCTATACTGGTTTGTTCTTGTGTCTTCTATTAAATAATATTGTGGTTAAATGGAATCTCCTTCATACAGCTATGAAATTGTAAGTGTAATTTTGTGTGTGTGTGAGCAAATGTGTGTATGCATCTGTAACAGTGTGAAGTGCTGGCTGTCTCTCCATGTCTTTTCCAGTGAAATCCATCACTTCTTGTCTGATGAATCTTTAAAAAATCAAAATACTTTCAGTGGCCTGCCACCCAATAACTTCTTAAAAACATTTGAAGTTTGCTTATATGCAAGAATCTAAAACGTGACAAAGCAGGGAGATGACAGACATTCTTCAGACAGATATGTTTACTTCTTCATGAAGGCTACGTAGGAATCCAGTCCAGTACCATCTTCTGGCATCAGGATCTTTATCTTGGCTGTGATCTTAGCATGTATTGTCTTGTATCGACTAGAAAATGCAAGAAAAAAGTCTTTTCCTCTCAGTGTTCTCTTCTCTCTGTTCTATCCATCCTTTCCTTCAGCACTGCTAATTACACATGATGTGCATAAAGGCAGGTTCCATTTGTTCACTTTCTCAAAATCAGTTTCTTTTAGAAACTGAATTTCTTCTACCAGTGAATGACAGAACTGCATATCCAGATCATGCAGACCATTCACCTAATACCACAAGGGTCATGTTTACATTACACCAAAACAGAAACATTCTTTGACCCTCACTAATTTCAACCAGAGCTTTCCAGATCCAGAGGCTGTGTAGCTACAACTGTACATTTCCTCTGAAGGCATCTAATTCCTTTTGCTCTAATTCTTTTACAGCTTTCTGTCATCACCAATTCAATTATGTGCTGTCATGGTGGACCCTCTTGTACTTAAACTGTTGCCTAATAACTGCTTTTGGCACCCTCATCCTTGTCATATTCTAAGGAATCTTGAACAAATAATCAAGGCCATCCTCTCCAGTCTGTTCATGATTTTAAAGAAGTTTCTAATGTGTTTCTATCCAGAAATGTCCCTTTTCAAAGCTGAGATGCTCTAGTGTTTTTCACATGGAAACCACTTTGATTTCCAACCATTCTTTCTTCTGTGTACCCCTTGTGTTTAATGTTGCATTTTCTTTGATAGGTGACTTAAAACTGTTTTGAAGATTTGGATACAATATGCTCACAATCTACATTGTTCTTAATTTTTTCTTCCTAATTCTTAATATTATTGCCTTTTTGGCTGCTGCCAAATGCTGTTTTCAGAGAACTATCCAAAATTACTCAGATCTTTTTCCTGACTGGTAAAACATAATGATGGGTATGGGTTTAGGTAAATATATTTTATAGTTATTTTTCTGTGTTTCCATTGATTTCCATTTTTCAGCAGTGTATTTCACGTGTCATTTTATCATTCAGGTGCTCAGTATTCCTTAGAATGCCTTAGCTGGTTTTTGGTCTCATAATTCCATCTCATGTTCAATCAGTTGTACACACCCTCTTTTCCAGGTCCTTCGTCAGTATGTTGAGGACCACAGTCCCTGTGGACAGTACTCTCTGCAACAGAAAGGCAGACCTGTAACTCCTACACTTTACCTTCATTAAATGACAGGTCTTTCCTTCTGGTCCTGTAAGAGCAGAGTTTCCTTAAGATAGAGAACTTTGTATTTTCAAAGAGAAGTTTTGACATTTTGTCTGAATTAAAATGCTTCTTGATTTCTGTAAAGAAATTTAATGAAAAAGCAAAGGTTGAAATGCTGTACAGCCCTATATTAATTCACCATTCTTGTATCTTCATCAGCTAAATAATAAAATACTACATTAACTTCTTATGTAGGACAGTTATCTTAAAATTAGGAACTAGGATGAAAGCCTTTAATGATAATAAAATTATAAAGCAATTTGATACCTTTGGGGTTTTTTTGGCAGAATAGCAAAGCACTTCAAGGTCAACACAAAAATACTGAAGGAGCTGTTTGGAAAGAATGACCATCATTCATTATTTACACTGTTTGCCTTTATCTCAGTCTCTTAAGTTGTTTGTTTGTTCTGTTTGGGTTTTTTAGTATTCACCCTCCACTACGTTAAGTAGCTAATGTCTTGATTTCAACTTTAAACTTGCAATTTTAAATTAAGTAGCCACATTCCATCAGTCGAATATAACTTTGGTTAGGTTATTCAATATAAAGAAAGAGTAAAGAATGGTAAGACAACCAGTCTCAGTGTACAAAGATCATATGCTTGTTGTATACAAATAGTTTATAAATATTTTCTCTGGTTTATAGATAATTATAAAATGAGCATAATTCAATACACCACAATTTCTTAAGACAGTAATGATAATAGCAGTGTTGATTTCTGATTAAACGCTGTGAAACAAGCCTAAGAAAGATGAGTTCTGGTAGATTTAACTCAGTATCAAGATGCAAATCCTGCTCCTCCCCAACATTTTCACCTTGCTTCTTTGCCATAAGTTACCAAACTTTTAGCAGCTACAATCTAATACAACCCCAGTCATTAGCAGCTTGAGCTAAACTGATAGTTGTAAACTGAGATGACTGAAAAGTAAGTCTATGTGCTGCCCACTTGCTGTTGCTGTAGAGATGGTGGCTTTGAAACGAAACACAGAGAACAGCTGAAGTGTGGGGTCTTATATTTCTATTGCAGATATGTCCTGTTTCTCTAAAGTCTCATCTGTGAGTAACTCTGCTTCTTGAACTCTGTCCTCACCTCTCCCATTTTAATTTTAGGTTTGAGGCCAAAATTTTAAACCCTAATATATAAGATGTAACCCACAAAATCTGTATTTCGCTTTCCTTGCAGAAGTAATTTTCTAGTTTAATCTCACCGCTTTGCTAGGGGCTCCCTGTGTACAAAGCTGATAAAACCATAATAAACGAGTGCGGGATTTTTTCAGATGTTGATGAGATGAGATTGTGCATAAAGCTGGTACATTGTTTTTGGATCAGCTCCTGGATATAATCAGTGATGGAATGGTGTTGGCTAAATAATTTTATCAGGGAAAGATTTTGACAACTTGGACGTGAAGAACATTTTGCTACACTTGGTCTTGTGCTATTCCAGAAGACCAAAGTTGTCATTTGCCTCAAATCTTTGTTCTGAACTCTATAAGTACTCAGAAAAATGTGTCTTTTTGATACAGTATATGCCAGGCAATCCATAAAAATTCCTTTCTTATTCTGATAGCTTTGATCTTTATTATTAACTTTCCTAGTTCTGGTGTTTGGAAACCACAAAAATGAGGTTAGCAAAGCATCTTTTTTTTAAGAGTTAGAATTTAGTGTTTGATAGCTTTCTAAAGAAAGTGAAAACTTGGTTTTCTTACCATGCTTTGTAGCAGATGCAAGCCAGTGATGATAGTTTCCAAACTGAAGTGTAAACTACAAAGCTCCTGAATGTAGGATGGTAGCCAGTAACCTATATGGGCCTCATTTTCCTCTGTATGAATACCAATAAATCCTGCTGAAAAGGGTTTAAAAGTAAGAGGACTTCATTCACTTACATCTGGTTTTAGGAGCTTAGCTTTGATGTTGCACATTTGAAAATGCTGACTTCTAATGTAGTCTGTGTTCCAGTATCAGTGTCAGAAGTCAGCTGCCCTTAATCTTTTTATTTCAAAGACTTGTTTGCGTTGGGACTTTGGAACATGCAGATTGATATTTCCAATCTGATGAAGTATAGAAAGCCATAATGTGGGCCGCTTGCAAAAGGGTTCATCTCACAAAGCTCCACAGATGTAATTTATGACTGACTTTTAAATCAGCATCGTGGCTTCATTATCAAAGAACCTTCTATGGAATTCAAATTATTAATTATTGTTTAAGAACAACAGTGTCATGAGTATGCCTCATAGAACAGTTTCTGTGTTAACGCACTATTTCTGCATGATGTGTACAGTTTGGAGTATTTCTTTTACCTCAGTCTTAATTGCTACATCATCCTGTCTGGCAGAATACCTACACAGCCTGCAAATTATTCAATCAAATACTCTCAATTGGTTTCATAACCGTCTCAATTAGCACAATTAGCAGAAGAGGAAATGCAGCTCTGAGGAAGTTGTTGCTGTTTCTGTTAGCATATGTACCTCACTAGAGAGTCATCTAAGCCATTGCTAACTTGGCCAGTAGATTGCACATTGAATTTCTTTGCTAAACTCAGCGATAATAGGGTGTTTTGTTCTGTCTCTTTCTTTATAAATCCCAGTACCAAAAAAACACTTTCCTCCAAACTACTGAAAGGCTGATACTATATAGTATGTAAGTTGAACTATCTGTAAATACACTGCCTCTTCCCATCACACTTTTTAAAAATTAAATTTACATTAAAACCCAGTCAATTAGGGAATGCTTGCTGTAAGAACTTCGGACTGTGGAAACTACTGTGTGGCTACATCTGAAAGGTACTTCTCAGCATATGTTTAATATGGTCCCAGCAGCACACTTTCCATAGCAGAAAACAGCATATGCTTCAGCAATACAGGCAAAAGCCCTTCCACGAAGTATGTTTGCAGAATCTGATATTACTTTAATAGATCCTTTGAACAAGAATGAGGCTTTTGATCTCAATTCTGCACTAACGTGATACCTGAGTGGGACACTGAGACAGTCCTGCTTTAGTTAATACTAAAAATGAACAATCATCCTTTGTATGATTATTTTCTTTCTTTTTTTTTTTTAATTAGTGTGACCTCTTTCTGAAGCTAGATATTGATAAGAGAAATTAGCATAGCTGCTGTCTTTCAAGCTGTTTCTGCTTCCAGCAAAAGAACCTAAATGATGGCATTACAAGATGTTACTGTTTACTCACAGTTCTTTATCATATGCTAGCAGGAAGGAATATTAGGTTTTGATCCTTCATAGACAGGTGAGCCTGCAGAATCAGTGGTAATCTAGGGATGAAATTGGACTGTTTCTTCAAAGACAACAATTCTTGTGATCTAATATGGAGCATCCCCGTATCCAAGTTGGGACATTACAGTCTAGATGAGTGAACTACCAGATTAGTGTAAAAAACAGCTGATTAGATTCAAATGTCATTAGTTCATAATACTGCCATTACATGTCACCTGGCATTACAAGTGAGGTTCCGTGGGGGTCTGTGCATTTATTAGATGTGGGGGAAGAATAGGAATATATTCTTATCAGATATGGATTACTATACCTGGTTTTGGACCTCTAGGAAGTTGATAAACTTGAGCAAATCCAGAGGGAGTCACTGTGGAAGTTAGGAGGCACACATCCTGCGAGGGGATGGTGAGGAAATGAACTACTACTGCTTATCTTGGAGAAGAAGCTAGTTGCAGTCTTGCAATACTTAAGAGGTTGTTACTAAAAAGATGGACTTGGGCACTTTATAGTGGTGCATGGCAGGAAAATGAGAGACAACGATCATGAAGTACAAGAAGAGATATTCTGACTGGATGCAAACAGTCCGGGAGGTGACTGCTGTGGGAATTAGTTATTTTCCCAAAGAAAGCTATTTATTGCCAATTTGTTCAACAAAGTATGCCCTCTGGGCTTACTCTTTCTAATTGGGAAAGAAAGAATTTTGTTTACTTTCTTCATTTTTGAAATTTTGTGCTTGACTGGCAACAGTATCCCTGAGTCACTAGCAATAGTGTTCTGCTCTAATTTTCTTCAACTTATCTAAGATTCTTAGTTATGCCTTTGGTAGTAATTTTTTTCTAATTGTATAAAGTTGATATCCAGTATTCCTGAAAAACAAAATACTTTATAGGATATATATGTGCAATAGAATATATATATTTAAAATTGCATTTGAAGATATTAGTTCATGTGACAACGTTAAGGACACAGATTTTCTTTTCCCTCCTGATCTTAATCTGTCTTCCCCCCACCCTTAGCAAATTTGTTCTCTTTTGACATTAACCAAGAATATAGTCAAGTGGCAATTTGAGAAAATACTGTCCCAAGGTCCCACCTCTGCCTACATCATGAACGAAAATAAATGTGTAAGTAGACCGTGATGCATGCAGTCCAGGCAGAAGAAACGTATCTAGCTTTCTCCATATCTGTCAGGAGTACAGGAACATGAAACCTAAAAGACTCTGTGTTACCAAATACATGATGCTCATTTAGGAAAGAGCATGTTTGCTGGTGGTATTTTCTCCTGGTATTCTTAATACTACTACCATTAGTAATTTCTTTTGGGCAGCACAGGTCCTGTATCAGAGGGATCTTTTGGCACCATGGAACAAAGGTTGATGCTGTCTCAAACAAATGTGCATGTTTCTTTCAAATAGTAAGTTGTTTAGGAATAGGAAGACAACAACATTCTCTGCTTGCATGTAATTTTCTCCTGTTTTAAGGTCACTCTGTTTATGTTATAAGACAACAGGTTTTTCTCCAGATACCTACTAGCTCTAGATTCCTTTTGAACTTCCCTCCTGAATGACACTTAATATGCTGTTCTCCCACTCACCTTCACACTTTCTTCTATGCTATTCCTTAGGCTTAAAAATCTTTATTATCCATGCCAAATATCCACCCACTCCACATTCACATGCTTCCTTTAAATTGCATTTTCTTGAAGCCTATAAAAAATATTCTGGAAGTTAAGAAATGTTATCAACTCTGCCTTGAGATTAAGTCTTCTCATCATCAGTTTTGCTACTGCAGGCTGAATACTTTAACTTGTGCATAATGCCAAATAAATCAGGACCTAACTTTTCCTTAATATCACATATATTTTTCACCATATATGTATATATATGAATAAATACATATCTTTATATTAAAGTACCTCAAGTTCAGCCCAGCTGGTTCCCTATAGGCCATCTGGATAAACTGTGCCGCTTGTTGTCATGTTCTTGCCACTGTAACTGAAATTGAATTGAATTGGTTTAGTTTTTTTACACAAGGGAACGAATTGTTAAAATGATAAAAGCAAATTTGCTTAGGAATGATTAGTTGAAATGTAAAAGGCAAAAATCATATCTAAAAAATTCTAGATGGTAAGATCAGTGAGGCAGTTATAACCGTTACATGATCTAGTGCTTCTGCACTTCTCTTTGTGTGTAGCAAAGGTTTGTTATGTCACTTTGGAAGATAATTTCCTGTGAGGTAAATGATCTACCATAATTAAAATTTTAAATCTCTAACTGATTCACTGTTGGAGAGTTTTCTCTAAGGATATAAGTGTAAGCCTTTAGTAAGCTGCGCGAAGTATAAGGTGGCTTTCACTATTGTATTTGAAAGATTGAACATATGGCTTCATATCCACTTCATTTTCTTCTGTTTTCTGAAGAAGCTTGCTTGCTTTTGGCTAAGAAATACACATACGAAATTGGAGAGCAATACAAGAACAAAGCAGATTGTGCAGATAACTAAACAAAAAGATTGAGAGAAATTCATGCATAGTTTCCTCTTTTGCTGCAAAGTCCTTGGCCATACTTGTTCTGTACTCTGGAGAGACTATCTTAAAAGTGACTCTGGAAACAGCTGTCAGTTAAATTACTGTAGCCATAGTTCATGGTGGACACAAGCCACTAAATGAGGGGGAACAGATGGGTAAAAGCTTTCAGGTCTGGAATCCCTAAGGAAGTGCCGCCTCACTTTGGTTCTACTGCCCCAGCCATCCTGTTGTCTCCAGCATGGGACGTGGGGAATGCAAGATACTCATAATGGCATGATTGAGGGACTCTAAGAACCTTGCAAATTCTTTCCCCATAACTCCCTTTGACTGTCCTTTCCATACAAGAGCTGAGTTCAGTATGTTAGGCATATGCCTCACCAGATAAAATTATGTTATTGGAGTTTTGTTGTAAGCCAGTTTGTTAAAAAAAACCACAAAAACAACCAAAAACCAAAACCCACCACTAAACAGAATTAATAAAATCTACAAATTAATCAGAACGTATTTTTTGTGAACTTGTATCCAATTCTCAAAATCATGTGGAGGTAACTCTAATACCCTTTAAATCGTTTTAGTGTGGGGAAAAAACAAAAAAGAAGATGGCTAAGAAAGACTTTACATGCAAACCAGAGTAACTTATAAAAGGTTGGCTCATGCAATGTTAACTCCTAAAATTGCCCCTAAAAATCTTTCAGACTGTCTGAAATACACTTACCTTGAAAGAAAAAACTCTCTGGTTGGTTGGTTGACTGTCTGCAGCATAAAGTTCAACCTAGAATGCTTGCCAAAATAATTATTGTAAGCCACTCCTCTGATTGCTTTACTGCAAGAGAGGTAAACCTAAACACTGACTAGTAAGAAAACAAAACTATTGCTGAAACAAATGATAGAATGATAGTATTTAACAGCAAAAAATGCTATTTTTGATACAGTTGTGATCTTACAGTAAGTCTTAAATTTCATTTACCTACGTTAAATGAATTGTCTGTGAGTGAATTCAGGTGCAATTGTTTTTTCTATTACTGTATCTGGAAAAAGCCTAAAGCTGGGAACAGAATGGATCCTATCCGAGTTAAGTACATCACTCCCAGAAAACATTATTCATTAAATTCTGTGGAAGTTAGTTCTAAAATTTCTTTAAATTCTGATATAAATTTTAGATATATAGTCAACTCAAATACTTGGAGGAGCTTGTCTTGTTGGTAGTGCACCATCATCACTTCTTACTCTCAAACTTCCTGTTTTTCAGTCTCAGCAGAGTCGTAACTAACCATTACTAGAGATACTTTCTGGAGTGCTCCCAGTCAGATCAGGCTGGATGTGCATCAAAATAACATTTTGCTTTCTGCCTGACTTAACTTTTCCTTTCATTCAAGCAGATTAGTGAAAACTATCAGGTTTTAAGTGTTCCTGAGCTATGAGGAAAACAGGAAGCAGAAACTGAGTTTCTTTCCTGTCATGCTGCTCTGTAAAGCAACTCCTGTTTGAGTAGCTTGTGCTCCTGAGAAAAACTGTATCCACGGAGCTTGAGAGACAGAAGCTTTTTGGAAGCTGGGGGACATGTGCTATATTCATCTTATGTTTTCATTAATGTCTTCAATACAAATATTTTTGTGATGGAATTATTCACATTTTTTCCTTCTCTCTGAGTTTGCAACCTGGAAATGTTCTGATTGTTAAGAAGTATTATTTAAGTAGCTCAGGAATTAACCAAATACTTCTCATAATGAAAACAGATGCTCTTACTTTACATACTAGTTGCACACATTTTTCATGCCCCAGTGGTGGTGTTCTATATCTTATAAACCAAAACACCAATTTGTCTTTGAGGTTTTACCTTGTGCAATTGTATGGATATTAATGTGGGCAGAACTCAGGTCATTACAGTCATCACAGAGGTGCTTTATATTAGTCCTGGGGCTGTGACTTTGTGTTTTAGTAAACTGACTGAAGAAGTATCTTAGTATCTTATAGGTGCAATAGGAAACTATTTTTTTTTTCTGTGTTGGTTTTGAGAATTTACTTCCAGTTTCCACATATTAGCTCTTGTCACATAAGGCAAGAAAGCAAATGAATCAGCTTTGTTTGTGGTTTGGTTTTGTTTTGTTTTTTTCTTTTCCAGTGAATAGTTCTATTATTAAAACAAAACAAAACAAAACAAAAAAAAACCCCAACCCAAAAAAACCAAACAAAAAAACCCCACCAAGCTTCTAGTGAAAAATATTAAAGATTTACTATTTTGGTATTATGGATCTGGTTTTATTTGCTTTGTTTTGTTGTGTTCTTGTTTTCTAAAATTTTTTTGATAACTATGCCAACAAACGTTTTGTATCATAAGTATTGTAGTCATGCATTGTGTTTACAAACTTAATCTGTGGTACAGATATATGAAAAACACCCTGTTTTGCTCATACTGAGCTGCAAAACTGTATTCAGAATGCTACATGAATTCCATACTTTTACAGCTATGCAATAGGAGCACAAAATGATACCTTTCTAATATCGTAATATTTCACAACCACTTTGCAGGCCAACAAACTAAAAAGTTACAAAAAGCAGAACTGTGCAGTTTAGCTGCGGTCATGAGTATGCAGCTTCCATTGTTGACCACTGAGAGCTGCTTGACTTGACTGCAGGCAGTATGAGGTCAGAAAATATTAATAAAATGCTTTCTTAACTGTTTATGTCTGCTTGCTTTTTCTTTTTTTTTTTTTTTTTTTTTAATCTCCATTGCAATGCGACAGAGCATTTGAGGTCACTTGCCAGGCTATCAGTGAAGATGGAGTAAAGCACCTTTATCTAAGCCTTCACCAACAGGGTACTCAGCTGTGAACCAGGGAAGGTAAGTTAAGTGATTATACTTAACTTTCTCTGCTATGATAAAATGAGTTGCAGAGAGAAGGAGCTGAAAGCCAAGGGCCTCTAAATACTTTTCCCTTTTATGGAATAGTGCTCCCAGATCACCATTTCCTGGAGATTGTACTCTAAGCCTACTCAGTGTAAAAGAAAGTTCTCTGCATTCACTGATCTATATCTGACTACAAATTTGAGCTCAAGGGATCATTTTTTCCCTAACTATTTTAAGCAGTAAGTTTACAATAACAGACCAGAATGTTAAAAACCACTCCATCCTCTCTTCTTTCTTTTTCTTAGTTTTTTTTGTATGTTTGTTTTGTATTGTCTCATCTTACTGTGGGAATAAGGAAAATATGGTGAATAGGTTAGGTAATTTTTTTTTTTTATAACTCATTTT
This sequence comes from Ramphastos sulfuratus, assembly GCA_013399055.1. Lineage (NCBI taxonomy): Eukaryota > Metazoa > Chordata > Aves > Piciformes > Ramphastidae > Ramphastos > Ramphastos sulfuratus. The sequence goes on from WBNM01041951.1 coordinate 94,933, forward strand.
GTAGGTGCCAAAGGCCTGTGCAGACTAAGATCTTCACCCACATCCACTCTTCCTGTGACATGTGAGTGAACCTCTAGAAGTGTTTAATTTTTAAATGTAATTTTGAAGGTCTTCTGATTAAAAAAAAAAAATTGAAATTGGGGGGTGGTGGTGGATCACTTACTCTGGTAAAATGCTACAATAACCCCTTGACATCCTGTGATAGGATAGAGTTAGGCCAGACAGTGTTTGATCAACACCTAACAAAAGAATTAACAGAATCTTGAAATTGTCTTAGTGACTAGGACGTTAATGTGCTTATGTGCCTTGGCTGTTGTTTTTAAAGTGTAGATGTATTTTTATCTATCTTTCCAGGGACAGTAATTACAGTTGTTTCAGTTGGTATCTCACTGTATTTCATGTATTGTTAACGTATCATTTCCTTCTTTGACTGAAACATGTTTATGCTTGTGGAAAGGAGATAAAGCTGGCAAAGCTAATGGCAGGATGATTCCAAAGGCCTGTTCAGCTGGCAGATGAGGCAGGCTGAGAACCAGGATAGTCATGCTCTCAGCACTTCGGTTCAGTAAGGCTGTAAGCTGTTTTTGTAGACAGAGGTGTGAATTTCCATAGGTTCCAAGACTGTATTCCTCCTTAATGCTCTACCGAAGTAACTTCCAGAGAAATAAATTTTCCAATGACACTTCTTTCTTTTCTTCCTACATTTGTAAGGTGCAGATAAAGCTCCTTTAATTCTTTTTAGAGTGTTCTCACCAAGTCTCCCTTTTCTATGTTTTGTATCTCATTTGACATTTACTGGGACTGTTTTCATTGCCCAATGAAATAGGAGTAAGATCACTTCAGCACTGATGGAAGAAAATTTGTTCAATATAGTATCTTAAGGTTCCATCATTTCTAAACCTTTCCTACTAGCTTCAGAAGACAGCAACTGATACAGAAAATGGCCTCTTGCACAGCAAGAGCTTTCACTGCTCCAATACAGTCCTCAGCACTGAGGGTTTCTGGAGAGGTATTAGGAAAAACTGGAGTGTCAGATGAAGAAACTTTCCTACTAATGACACACAACAAAGATTTGGAGCTTTTTCCTATTTGCAAGGCAGCTCTGTATGGAAGTCAAAGTTCTAATTGTATCAGAGACAGACTGAACTCAGTTCACTCCAAATCTGAGGGTTGCTAAGGTGGCATAAATTGGTCTTTCTACCCTCCGTTCTCCTTGGCTGTACTTTCTGTGCTGCATCTCTAAGACAACGCAGCTCAGGATTTGTCCTTCTCTATTCTTAGACAAACTTGCTGATTATTTTCATTTCCTTTCTTTTAAAGTATTTTTGGTTTTTAGATATGAAAAATGAACTGAAACTTGTAGTGCTTAATAATTCTTTCTTGTTTCAATATGACTTGCATTACTTTTTAAACTTCAGTATGTACTAGGAACTCAAACTGTGACCAGGACTGAACCACTTTGATAAGCTTATACAACTCCATGTAAGACTGCAAATATACTTTTGCCACAACTTGAAACATTCCTAGTTTTTCAGGCCCAGCATTCTGTTGCGTTGAGCCTATCAGAACCATCATAAATTCATAAGGCAAACACTAAGAGAGATTAGATAACAGCCACATTTATATCTTCTCTTTTTTGGAGTTCTTGCAAACTCAGAAATTGCATAGGATTTTGTGAAAGAGATGAAAAGCAACGCCATGTCAGCTTTTTAGTTACCTCACTTCTGTCTCATCTTCATGTGTTATTAATAGTTGGTGACTGTTGTTTGATACAAAAATATTTAACTGTTGAAACACACAGATGATTAATGCTATTGCTATCTGCTTAATCTCTGTGAGATCATAAATTTGTTTTCCAACATATCAGGGACTTTAAGCTATTTTGCCTTACTAAACATTTTTAAATCATCTCTTTATTCATAGAAAGCTTCCTCTACTCTTAATCCGAAGTGGGTAAAATCATGGTATAAACATGAGATTCTACTTAATCCACTAGAGTTAGAAGTTCACCCGTGACAGGTTCGAATGAGTACAAAGGCTTGAAAGATGCTGTTGCTACAGCTCTGAAAAAATCATGCTCCAAAAAATTGTGTTCAAAAATAGCCTTTTTCTTGGTCTTCATAATGATGTCATATACGCTGCATCTTTTCCACAGTCTTTACCAACAAACTTCTGTGAAATAATTACACTAGTACTTGTGTAGAGATATTTTTTTACAAATTATTAGTTCTGGATTACATTTCCTTTGAGCTGACCTTTTCTTTCTCATCTAGTAAAAGAGAAAATTCAGTTTCCAGTATGATATGAAATAAATCTAATAACAACATGGGTCCTAGCCACATCTGTAGTCCAAAGTTTTCACATGTTCTGTAGGTTTTACAACACAGAAATTTTTCTGTGAAAGCTGAGGTGAGGAACTTGTCACTCCTGAGGCTGCTCCAATACTTCCTGTGAATGGTTTTGTCTTTTTTTTAATTATTTTAATCAGCACAAGTATTTTGACAATTTTGATTATCAGTATCTATAAATGGACACGTTCCTGAATACATTTCCTTGCCTTTCCCTGAAATGGAAGGAAAAATATGTAGAAGGTTAATCTTACAGCACTGCTGTTGAGTGTATTTATCTGCTGTTGAAGTTGTTATATTAATGTTTAAGTGTATAGCTCCATTCTGTACACAGCTATGAATTAACTGTAAAGGAAATACAGTTAACTCTTACTAGCTCAGAGAGGAAACTGTGTACCGGATTGTCTCTGATAACTACATTGTATGTCGTCTGCAGGCACTGCCAAGGAATTGAATGACTTATTTATGAGGACTGTTCCTTAACTATCCAGTAGGTGTCACAGTAAGTCTTGTAATACATGGACCGTAGCTAGAAGGATTAGAACTTGACTTTTCTCATCTTCAGACTACTGTGCAGGCTTTAATGCTGGTAATACCCTTGTGAAGGCAGTAGCTCCTATTGACACTAATAAGCTATGTGGTTTTCTTTTCTTTCCATTTGGACATTACTGCTTGTTTTGCTTCATAAATGTCTTGCCCAGTGTTGTCTTGTGCAGATGTACACCAAGCCTTTGCACAACTCACCTAGGCTCGCTCACTCACTCTTGCTCAAAGGAAGAGTGCCATCATCTAGAGTTCCAGCTTTATTCCTGTCTTTGAGATCTGAGATCACACTCAGTAGCACTAGGACTTTTCTGGTTGCTAAAAGGCATATTACAAATATCCAGGATGCTGTTTCCTTCTCAGAGGATTTTTAGAGAGTTTGTTCACAGCCAAAACAGTCATAGTAAAGGAAAAAAAAAAAGTCTGTAAAATGAAGGGAAGAGATGTAAATAGCAACGAGAACAGAAAGTTGTCCATTTTGAATGCATTTACCAAGTTATACTTGACCTTGAAAGGTTTAGTTAACAAAACACAAGATAGCATTTTTAATTTTAAACCTTAATACTGTTTGTTATTGTAAAGTGATCTCAGTGTTAGAGCGTAAAGTTTTAAACAGATATGATTTGTATTTTTGGCATCTAACACAGCCTGCAGATCACAGGGCCTCTCAGCGCTTATGCCTTCAGTCTAACTTGAAACAGATATTCTCAGCAGTGCATGATCCTGTTAGTCCACACTGCAGTTCCACGTGCTTCACACTGTCCACCATGCCAACCTTACCTGAAGACAAGGGACAATCAAAAGAGGCACAACACAACAGTTCTCCAGCCAAAGTAAGCACTCTTACATAGGTGTTTTCTGGCACTTGTTGGAAACCTGAGGCTGAAACCTGTTTGTGTATATTTAGGAGTTTATAAGATAAAACCTAGGAATTGCTATGTATTAGTGTGTTTTGATTAATTGATGCAGCTATGAATGATCTTTCCGTTGATATTCTTAGAATTCTTCAATTATTTTTCTAGACTAAAGTATGAGAACTGAACTTACTCAAGCCCTTGTTTACAAGTTTGATCTGAAGCTTTTATGTCTGTCTGTTCTGAACCATTTGTATCAAAGCTGTCCAAAAATATTCTTTGTGATGTTACTGCAAAAAACTTCAAACTTTGAGAAAGAACTTCATTTTGTACTTCACAGTAGTCTTGAAACATCTAGCCCTGCCTTTACAGATATAGAAGATTCATGCAATTCACATCTTTGTGAAAGATGAAAATCTGCTTTTTTGGTTTGTAATCTTTCTCAGTGCATTATTTGCCACAGCAGCAGGTGAACATAATACAGGAACTATATAGAGAGCAGGTGGGTGATCCCTAGACAATACTCATTATATTGCTACTCTGATTTATGGCATATACACATGGTTGTATGTGTTTTGTTTTCAGCTAATTTTTTAAAAATAAAAAAGAGGTGATACTTTATAATTTTGAATAATTTATACCACCAATGAAAAATGATTTTATTTTCTAATACAGTAAGGTATTTTTTAATTGCTAGCATGGCACCTTACTGTGACTACAAAATCAAAGGTTATCCAGATTATCCTGTTTCATGCAAACTGGTGTAAAGAGAGAGAGGATATATAATCTGGCACATCCTCATTTGCAAATGTATCACTGTCATTGCATTTGAGGACACTGTATTCTACACTTTAGGTGAAAACATCCGCTACTTTAATATTGCTGGAAAACATTGTCAGGAGTGAGCCCTGCTCTGTCATGTATTCCATCTAAATTGTGCTGAGTGTTAGTTTCCTGGCTTAAGATAAACACCCCAGATGGATGCAAGTTCATCAGACTATTAGCTGAGAATATGCATTAGGTCAAGAAGATTTTATTCTTTAACTCACATAAACTATTTAGTATTCATGAGAGTATTTTAGTACAAAAGACTTGCCAGGTAAAACGTAACAAACACAATGAGTTAAAAAATATGAAAAGCTAGTGGATATCAATGAATCCAATCCTAAGCATGCCTGTCAAATGGGAGAAAGGAAGAATTTCAACCATCAGTCTAAAAAAAACATATTTAATACATTATATAAACCTTTTAGAGGTAGCTCTCAAATGAACTGTGATTGTGTGATGGTTCAGAATCAGTTAACTGTGAAAAATGCTTCATTGTACATCGATTGTTATTTTTAGGCAGAAATTAACAATGGAAAGATTGTAACCAACACACTGCTTATGAGCCTACTTAGATTAAGGATTGCAGCTCGTGAATGTTGTGAGAATTTAATCATGTTCATACCTGTTATTACTCTTGGGTCTTGCTGCAGTCTATGTTCTACAGCATGACTATGTAATATGTAAAATAACTTATAATTGTGGGGACCTGAAATCAAGGAGAGAGCATCAGGAGGAGTTAACAGCTGGTAGATTTGTTTTCTGCCATTGAACAAAACTTTCCATGTTTATAATCTTATTTAAAGTGCTGTCTGGTGTCTAACAGCTTCCTAATTCTGTTGCAGGAGATTTTATCAAATCACTGCATGTTACCTGTTTTGTTCTGAAGGAGATGACCTATCTTTACTTCGTTGTCCTCTCTGTTTCAACTAGATGCAGTTAGGACTGAATTTCATTACCTTACTTGCTAAACTCTAAGCTCAGTACTTCATTTAAACATCTGAAAATTAAGCTTCTTTAAAGCCATCTCCTTCAAAGACTGAATCTCTGAAATTTTTAATTTTCCAAGGCTTTTCACATAAGTGTCAGTTTCAGGCCAAATTTATTCTGAAATTCAGTCCAGGATTTTAATTTCTATGGATATGACCAGGTGGCAGAGGATTTGATGTTTTCTTTTCCTAATGCTTTAAAGAATTTAGGAGGTACACAGTAAAGCTTTATCATCTGACTGGGCTGGCAGGGTCTGCAGATTCTGTCCACCCTGAGTATCCCTAAGACTCCTATTGTGGACCAAACTGTATGTGCCACCCTCTAAGCCCTGCACAAGCATCCCTGCAAAACTTGATGGCACATGATCACCTTCATAGAGCATGTGGTTCAGTTCCCACTTGAGCATAGAAGTGGAATTAGTTCTACCCTAGATTTTATGGGAGGAAGACATGGGTCAAAGAGGAAGCAAAGATTTGGTAGCAGGCAGTACTACAGTCCCTAGGCAGCTGTTGGGAACAGTTGAAGAGCAGACTTGTCTGGAAGCTAACACGGAAAGGGCAGTTATAGGCAGATAATGGCAGGGTGATGGAAAAGTTCTGTATCATCTTTGTGCAGATGTACAACTGTGAGACAGCTTAAGCTTCCTGTTCAAACTTCTCTTCCAAGATCTCCATGTAGCAGTCTGAGTACTCTTTAGAGGAAAAAGATTTCTTTTGATCCAAGCCAGCTGGCACTGTAAAGAGCTTCATTCTGGCTCTTCCTGACTCTGTCCCATACAAATGCACAATAGGTTTGAGTGGTAGGAGGCATGAGTTCTCACCTGTGTAGAAGTCAAACTGCTAAGCTGCTGACTGAGACTGTTCTATCTGACCTGAACTGGCCTTGGCTGCAACCCTTTTCTTCTCTCTTTTTTTTTTTTTTCTTTTTCATGAGCTGTTTTTAGAGTCCTAAAATGGCCTTCAGTGCCTTCACTTTAAGGCAGATGTTACATCATTCAAAAGCTTTTGCTCTTTGGCAGTCATGAGCTCAGTATAGACAATGCGTATGTGTATTGAGCTGCTTTGCCTGACAAAGCAGGGCAGTCACCTGTTTGCATTGACTGGTATACAAAATACACTGCTACTTAGTAACATTTTCAAGAATACTACTAAAAGTCGCTTTCAAACAATTATCAGACAGTGCCAGTTGTGCACTTTAATCATGTAATAGATTATGCTTTTACATTCTAACACTCCAGTATTACAAGAATATTTTTTCCTAAACTTAAATCTTCGTATTATTTTCTTGGCATGTTTCTCATACTGCTTTCCTGTGGCTGACAATGTGAACTTAACAAGGAAGGTCACGTGAGAATTATGATTATGGAAGTGTGGAGCTGCATGGAGTATATTAATTTTGGTTTTTAAAAAAATCCTTTTTACAACAGAGTGAAGAATCTTGAATCAGATGTCCAAACTTCCTTTGAGAGAAAGAAGGGTTATGAGATATCCCTGAATATTACACTGTTTTCAAAATGCTTCTAGAGTTCTTTGAAATTATGAGAAAGATAACATTATTTCAACAAGAATGCAGCACTGGCAAAGACTTTGCAAGAAGTTCTGTTGAATCTGATAGATGTTGGCAGTCACATAACTTAGCTTTCTGGATGCATGAAATTTATGCTCTTGGCTACTTATTTGTTGTAACAAACCCTATGAATACACTAATTTCTCCACATGACAATGGAGGAATGAAATAATTATTCACTGGTGGCCTATTTTCCAAATAATTGAAATAATTTAATTTTCTCTGCTCTAAAGTGTTGACTTGTTAAGCTGTAAGCTATTACATGCTTCGTTATGTAAATACCTGAATTAGTCCTTTTATAACAGCTTTTTATCATCTGCCTATTTAATGAATGTTACTGCTATAAATGTTATTCTGAATGGATTACACTTGTGTCAGCCTCTAGTAGGTGAACATTCTTAAAGGAGCAAAGCAAAACTGACAGCAGATGTTATTTCAGTAAAAGCAAAATGATGGCGGTGACAGTTGAATGTAACTGACTTTGTCACATGGGTAGCAAATATGTTCTTTTGGAAAATTCATAAGCATAATTTCCTAGAGAGGTGTTGGATGCCCCAGGCCTCTCAGTGTTTAAGAGGTGTTTGGACAATGACCTTAATAACATGATTTAACTTTAAATTTAACCTCCAAATAACTAAATATAATAAAATACTTGTACATATCAGTGCCTATCAGAAGTGAGGATTTGAAAATTCACAGATTAGAGTATCAATATTTAGTGTTTCAAATATTTGTTTAATTACATTTTTACATTTGCCACAAACCATTCAGGACACTACTGTTGGAGGGACAACGTGCAGCACACCTTCTATTGTTCTTCCAGAGAATGCTGCTACACCAGATGTGGAAATCGATAAAAATCTGGTTAACAGGTACCTTACCAATCTGTGCAGAATTGCACAGTAATTCCAGGAGCTGTGCTTCTAAAATATTGCTCTGAATGTACATTATTGCTGTACCTCATATTTGTAATTTGATCATACTGTCTTTGTATGTTGATGGTGATTTTTTGAATGCAGGGAAGAAATGGGTCAGGAATACAACTGGTACTAAAAAAGAAGAGTTTCATATAATACTAAGCTTGTCAACCTGACTTAGTATACTTTAAATTTACATCAACTTTCTTACCTTTCAGAACAGCATACTTTGAAACTAAAACAAAAATGTGAAGTTTTGCCTAATTTGGACTGAATGTTCCATCTGTTTGCTTTGTGGGATAGGACCACATTTCTGACCATGCAAAATAAAATAGGTAGCAGTTGGAAATTCAAGTAGATAATATTTGTGAGCTAGACAATTGGGCAACTTAATATTATATTACAGTGAGTTTTGAGGGAGATTTTTAGGCCCTTTCAAGTAGACAAGGCAAGAATACCACCATAGGGTTAAGAATAAGTGAAAATAAGCCATTGAATGGAAATAATCATATTTGAAGTTGAAAAATTCAGTTTTGAGTTGAATAAAGATTATTTTCAGTAGTCTGATAAGGCATACTTTTAGACTTGGGATTTTTTAATTTATCGACTTGCCATTAAACTTAAAATATGGCCAAAAAACTAATCAAAGTATTGATCACAAATCCATACTATAATTTGCTTGTATTTTTAAAGTGTACTTCTCTCTTAACTCTTGTTTGTTAATTTTTTTCTCTAGGCCTCGTAGCCCTCATAGAAGACATTCTAACCGTACCGCCAGGAGTCCAACAAGGTCATTGACTTCTGTTGGTAAGAAGTGATTATATATAAGCTGGTATGTCTTCTCAGAAAATGTGACATGCGGTGAAGACCTAAATACAGGGTCTGACTGTACTGACTACAGCTTTTTTCTCTGTGCATCCACAGGGAATACTTATGGCGTGCTGAATTGTGATGATGAGTTTATGATTACAGCTGGATTGCATGCAGACAGATTTAGGGAAATATTGTTTGTTGTTAGATGAGTGTTAGTTGCAGGATTTTTAGAAGGCTAGAGAGATACATGCTTAACATTCTTGTATGCAAAATACTGTTTGGTAATACTGTTTTTGTTGCTTTTTTACAGTTGTTTTTAGCAAGTTGCTTAACCGATTCTTGAGTTACTTAGTTTGCTATCATATCATAGCTGCATTTCTTCAGCTTTTCACACTTCCTACATAATTAGTTCTGTTAGTTTTTCTGATAGTTGCCTATGGAGTAAATGGTTGTTCAAGGGAACTAATACTGGGGATATGAATTTCTGAGTACCACAACCTGAGATAAGTGACATCCTATTAAGTGGCAAGGTGCCCAGTATTTGTTACTCTGAAACGCCACAACGTATTTGGAGATTGGAGGTACAGCCCTAATTCTGACACTGTCTATCCAGACAACAGCGGACATGTGATTGATCTGGTAAATGATCAGCTACCAGATGTCAACATATCAGAGGAAGACAAAAAGAAGAATCTTGAGTTACTAGAAGAAGCAAAGAAAGTGAGCGAGAGATTTCTAATGCGCAGAGGAAGAAAGTCAAGAAGCAGCCTTTCGGAGTCACCCACAGGTAGTGCACATTCTGAAAATGGGATTTTTTTATTCTACTTCCAAGATCCTCAAAGGCACAAACAAGCATCTGCTGTACTGTATAGGTTACTACTGTATGCATACGTTTTGTTAATCTGAAGGGCAGAATCCCTTTGCCTCTCCTCACAATTCCATATAAAACAGAAATTACTTTTATTTAGCTTTGCAATGCCGATTCCAAACCAAGTTCTGTCTTAAAAACAGCTTGACACTTTCTGGGGAAAACAAAACAAAACAAAACAACCTCCAAAAACCCCCAAAACAACTATACATTTTGAAATTAATTTTTCCCCTTAAATTGATTGTGAATTTGTTTCTTGTGTATATTTCTCTGCATCGCTTACAGTATCAGAAAACTGAGGAAAATAAGTATTCTGAGTATCAATAGAACTATATTAGTTTATGGCAGGTATATGAGATAAAACCTTCTTTAGGTCCCTTATTGTCCAGCACAACTGGGCAATTAAAATGACTTGTCAGGTTCTGGACAAGCACATGACCGCTGACTATGAGATTCATGCTTTAATCATATCTGAATTTTAAAAATTCAGAAACTACAAGCCTAGAAAGTAAAATTACCCTTTTTTGTGTGTTTTTGTCTTTGTTTTAATGAAGCAGTTTTCCCTACACTTAGCCCTAAAGTTTCACCAGTAGCATCTCGGAGCAACTCTCTCACTCTTCCAATCCCATCAGGGAAAAACATCTAAATAGGCTCAAAGTTTAACTTACAAAATCTCATTTAAAATGTAATTTTAAAAAATATTTTTCGAGGAGATGTCAAAATTTGTAGATTCAGGCATCCCCTTCAGAACAGGACAAAGCTCATGTATACCCACAATATGTATTTTTACATCATCATCATTGTCATCATAGTCCTCGTTATTGTTATATTTTTATTCCTGTGCTGCTAGATTCCATGTTTTATTTTGTTATTCTTCTCAGTAATGGAGTTTTGAGAAGCTTTAATAATTTTTTCAGTTACAATATTTTAAATTTTTTTTTTTCTGTTAAGTAGCATTTCCCACATTTAAGTTTTATCATTAATGTGTTACGCGGAAGTGTGCTTGGATGTATTTGCTAATGCTGGTAGTAGCAATAAACATTTAGAATGAAACATCAGAATGTGCTCTGACTATGTGTGTGTTTTCTAGGGTCAGAGGCATGCACAACTACTAACATCGAGTCAGTATCTCCAGGGCAGGTAAGAAAGAGCTGAAAAGTCTGCACAGTAAGCTGTTAATTACAGTACTAAATTACACTACACTGCCTTGTTAGGCCCTGTGGAAAATGAGATGTTTTGAATAGCATTTTGTATATCATATTGGATTATTGATGTTTTTTTGTGCAGAGTGGGCGATTAATAAATGTTGCCCCTGAAAACGAAAATCCATGAAGTAACAAATGCTGAAGGATCATAGAGATGTAGATCTGTTAAGTGCAGAAAATGAAAAAACATCCAATGTAATCTTAATCTATGGAAAAAAAAATAATCTGTAAAATTACTTCATAAATAGATGTGACAAGCAGTGTTAAAATGAAGAGATTCGAAGTTTATTCATCAATATCTATGTCTAATGCTTGTAGCATATCTGTAAAAGAACCTTGTAAGGCAACTTTTTTTTTTTTTTTCCTAGAGTGATAGAACTGTGAAAGAGGATGAGAGGCAAACTGCAGAGGTAAGTCTTTCACGTTGTGTTCAACAAAATCTGCCCATTTGTCTTAGCACACACAACTGATTTTTATGTGACTAAAAAGGTTAAAAGACTCTTCACTCAATGAGAATTAAAGTGATACTGCTGTAAGAAATTGTGACGCACCTGCAGATGTAGTGGAGGACAATCCCTTACGGCTAGCCTTTACATCCTACCATGCACCCTGCACCAGCAGTTAACATCAGTATACCAAATACCTTTAGAACCAAAAATATCTACTGTAGGCAATTTGGTGTATGCTCGTTTTCTAGATGGATATCCTCTTTCAAAGCCCTTTTCTTCAGCAGAAGAGGTTACTCCATGTTCCTCATCACTGATGTGATGTTACTGCATTGGTGGAGCAGTTTATAAGAATGCTTTGTAATTTGTTTCAGGTAATACAGACAGCCCTTTAAAGAGATTTTTCTGTGACTAGATTGGGTGATACTCAAAAAACCAGTATGACAGCAGAATTTTGGAGCAGTAACTATAAAGGAGAGGAATAGCAACGTATCTAAGGCGGAGCCCACAGTTGTGTGTTGGTTGCTTTAAATTGCTGTCACACATGCCCACAGACCACATAGTTTCAGTACCAAAGTAGCCAAGGTGTGTGCAAACATTCTTTCACCATTTTTCCACCAGTGGTGGTTGTAGCCAAATTATAATCTATAGTACTGCACACAAAGAAAGAAGAGAGAAACCGTATATACTTCAAACTAGTTTACAAGCCCGTGTTTTTCTCCCTTGGCAGGTGAGGAACTAACCAAAAACAATTGAAGGAAAATAATAATGCTATAAAATACAGGGTTAAAGCCATGTACTCAGACAGACCTTCCATTAAGATAATGAGAAACTTGGCTATATGAGGACTGCTGTAATGAACTCTGGAATGAGAGAAGGTGAACTCAAAAGTTCAGATAAGAGATTCCCAATTCAGTGTTCTTTCAAGTGCCTTACAAAAATTATTTGTCTCATCAAAAGAACATGTTTAAAAGCAAGTGTCACTGAAAAGGAAATGGCTTTTTTACAGTGAAAATGTGTCCTTGGGCAGGGGAAAAGAGAAATATGCATTTGTTTCTTCACTTTATACGTGTCCCTCTCCTTTCAGAATGCTGCAAAAGGATTAATTGATCGGAGACAGAACGATCAAAGAAAAGTTTCTCAAGGAAGGTTGGTTCCTCGTTCTGCTGTTTTTGAAAACTCCAAAGAGAAGCTATCAGACCAGAAAGAAAATTTTGATCCTCGTAAATATATGGATACATTACCTAAATGCTCCCCTTCAGGTGGTGATGGTGGCAGAATATCTCTTAACACTTGCATGAATGCTTGTGAAAATGAACTTGGAAAATCATTCCTCAAGAAAGTAAAGGAAAATGATGTTCCTTTAAGAGCCCATCTACCAGGACCAGGCATAGGAAGTATAGACTCAAAGCTAAAAATACCTGTTCCAGAAATGAAGGACCATAAAGTTTCATGTAAACCAGAATTTAAACTGTGTGGATTGCGACCTCCTCTGCTAAGGGCTGTATCGTGGGATAGCTTGGAGCCTGGGCAGAAAGATAAAACACCTTTAAAATTGCCATCCGAGGAAGATAAAAGCTTTGTTATTGGTAATAAATCCAGCAATCAATTAAAAGCATTCAAAGACCTTCAGATCCAAGTTCAACCAGTTCGAATGCAGAAACTGGCAAAGCTCAGAGAGGTGAGTCCTAGTCATCAGCTGCATCCTAGTTTAGAAATATTTTCATTTCTTACTAAACTTTCAATTAGTATTAATTTTATCATTGCAAGAATCATAATTTTATAATGGGAAACAGGCTTGGCAAAATCAGCACAGAATTGCATTTTGTTTTAGCTTTGCAACTTTAGTAAATTGCACCCTGTAACTAAATGGAATTCTATTTCTTCATTCTCTTCAAACACGCATCAGCTGCACTGTGGTATCTTCACTATGATACACACATATCCAAGTGCCCATGCCCTTGTACAGCCATGTTTGGCCCCCAGAAAAAAAAAAATCATAATACTGGTATCAAGAAAGTGCTAATTGCTTTTGTTGTGACAAAAAGGTGAGCTAAACCACAATATCTCATTTTTCCTTCATTTACATAACCCATAGAGAGGAAGCAGTTGATTAACAATTGCGTCATTTGTAAAATGTGCTTGAGATTGAAGAGGTTTATTTTGATTTCTAAAGAGAATTTTAGATCTAAAGAATCTTTCCTTCCTCGGATGTAACAACATTCTCTTTAAAAGAATCACTTATGCTTTTTTACTTCCTCTGCTTCCCTGTGATATGCTTTTTCTGCTTTTTTGGAACTGTCTTGAGTGGGCTGAGACCTGCGTATAAACAGACATCTATGAAGCTTCAGATGGTTACTGTATTTTTGCTGTCATTTACTAAAACTCTTATTTACTGAAACTCATTTTTTCTGTGTAAGGGGCACACTTTGCAAATCTCAGTTTGTATGACTGGGAATTTTTGTTAATAATGCGTGCATGAAATTTGAAATATTGAAGAGTGTGTATGTGAATGTACATGCATCCATGTAATGTAGCATCTGACTATAACTTAGTATAAATACCTCCATGGTTATTACCTAAAGTAAACATTATATTTAGCGTTCACATGGCAGGAATATTTAAATTAAGATTTTTAGTTAAGTTACTTAGAAATGTCACTCTTTTTTCTTAACAGGAGAATATTTTGATGAGAAATCAAAATTTAGTTGGACTTAAACTTCCTGAACTTAGTGAAGCAGCTGAGCAGGAAAAAGGTGCAGTATCATTAAAAACTGAAAGGAGCATATGTTTCTAATACACTATTTTTTATAACTGACCAATACAAAAGGGGGGGAAAAAATCTTTAATTGCATTAGTAGTTGTAATGAAGCAGTCATGGAGGAGGGTAAAAAATTATGAATAAGAGAGACCAATCATAGCTGATTTTTTTGATGGTCTGAAAGAAGATACTGTAGGCATTATTACAACCAAATGCAAGGATGCATACCTGGAAGAGTCTGGCTTGTATTTAATAGATGGAAAACTGTCTCAAGTTTCAGTGACATTCTGAAAAAAAATTTGAGCAGTGATGGACTGAATGGAAGTGACCGCTGCAAGACATTGTGGTCATAAGGGTGAATTTGGTCCTTGAAAGTACAAATAAAAGAAAGTATGCTTCTTTCCTGCTTTTTTATTTTAGTTTATATATGGCGAATATTGAAATGGCACATTCAGTTCTGGTCCACAGCTCTAGTGGTCAATGTGAAGGCCAGAGAAGAGACATAAATGTTATTGAAGGGTTGGAAAAATTTGCCTTGCAATAACTGGAGAGGTGTTCTAGATGAATTTGTGTGATTTTAATGAGGAGAAGGCTTAAAACTCTACAGAAATGGGGAAACAGAAATATTGCACCGAGTGTTTTTTTTATTTTTTCCAGCCTAGTCAGTCAAATGAGGTTTGATGCCTGTAAGCCCCATCTATTTAGAATACAGATAATGAGCTAAGATATAACCCTTCAACAAGTGAAAGAACTAAATAGCAGTAGTGCTGAGCTATCAAATGAAAATGTTTAAACCAGAACTTCATATTTTTTTGGAAGTACTTAAATCAGAACTTGCTCAGACTGTTTGTAAGGCTATATTAACTGAAACATAGATGGTTAACGTGAAAGGAGGTGAAACTTACTAAGATTTGATCCAAGGACAATTTCCATTTTTCCTTCTACTGTTCATTTTGCTAAGTCATATATTTGCTGGGGGACTGTGTCTTAATGCCTTAAAGTTTCTGTTACACAGAGATGGCTGAGGTATTACATTTCATGTTATGTCTGGAAACAGACTGATTTTCATCCTGAATATAACAAGATTAAAGGAGACTTCTTCTCCCCTTTCTGTATTTAGTGATTATATATTTGGATTCTTATATATGATAATATTATTCCTGTTACTCTGCCAATGTGTTATTTCCCAGAAGCCGTTTAGCAGGCTCTGTTTGAAAGTGTAAAATGTTTCCCATTTTACCAGGTTCTTTCATAGTTTTGGCAGATTAGAAACTTTCTGTGGGGTTGAAGGCCAAGTGCTTATACACTGCTCATTGTTATTCTCTCTTACGTTGGATTCCCACAACTTTCAAGGAAAACATTATGAAAAGCTAAGCATTATTTTATCCAGCTTTTCAAACAACATCTCATAAGCGTCACATTTTAAAGTCTAGTAGCTTATCTAAATGATAGACAGAACGTGAAGAGTCATTTCCTTGTCCTCAGTGTGGAAAACAAGTGAGGAGTCAAATCTTTAGTCAATTTGTCAGGGAGACTTACTTCCTTACATTGTCATCAAAGCCACCTTGTGCTTTTTAAATGGAGTAGTAATTCTGCTTAAACAATAGGAAATAGCCAAATACTTCATTATTACAGTTATGAATGAAATAATACTGGCTCGATCATGGTTTGCTCTCATTGCCAAGTTGTTGTGATAATCAAAATAAACACAGCTTAGAATCTACAGAAGAGTAGGTAAGTGGGATATATTCAACCTGGAGGTATTGTGGTGTCAGACTAGCTTTTATGGGGACACACACTGTTCTTAACTAAATATGGGAGTGTTTAAATATAAAGAAAATTAACAGAACTGAAGGTAGCTAGAAAGAATCTCCCATTCCTTTCTGTCTTTCATCTTAACACTCTCCACATTTATGAAATTTGATCTTTCTCACATTATTTGTCTTGCAAGTCTAAAAATCATTCTGTTACCAAATGAACATGAGAGCTGTACAAAGATATCTTCCTAAGTCTCAGATTCAGACTGGGAAACCTGACTTTCCTATAGGAGAGTCCTGTGTTAGATTCTGGCAAGACAGAAATGATGAGGAGATTATTATATATTTTTTTTTAATTTTTTTTTTTTTAAATTAAGATGGAACAGTTAAGAAATACAAATTTTAAAAAATAAGACATTTGAGCCATGTTCTGGTCTTTATGAAAGTTATGGAAGTAGAGAATGTAATTATGACCTTTGTGTCCTGTTTCAATGAACATGTAGTGCAAACAAGTATTGTACTGATTATTTCTGTTGCCACTGCTCAAAAGGAAGACAGAGGATCTTTGCTTCAGCAGTAAAGGAGTGATGAGCAATAAAGGAAGTAACATTCTGCACCATAGGATGGACCTCCCTTGTTCACCTTTGCTCCCAGTAAAGCTGAGGTGAAAGCCTCACTGGCTTTAAAAAGTGCACAGTTAGGGTGAAAGGTGCTATTTGAGTCTGAGATGCTGACTATTAGTAGTTAATGCAGGGCTTTTCAAATAATTTGATATGAAAATTTCTTTAGGCCCTTCACCACTCCCTTCCCCCACTGAAGAAGAAGAGCCAAAGAATAGCTCTGATGTCATGCCCAGCATTCCTGATGTATTGCTGCGAAAACTACGAGTGCACAAAGCACTTCCAGGAAGGTAAAAGCTCATTATAAGTATGAAGACATCATCTGAGGGAAGATACAGTAATGGCTTTCATTGAAGTCCTTTTACGGGATTCCGTTCATAGAGGATCCATATAAAGAGTGAAATTTCTGCATCTTAAGATGTACAGCATGGATTTCTGCATAACCCTTTCCTTTGAGAGAAATAAAAAATAAGATCATATAAGAAATACTTACTGGATATTAAAACAATAACATTTTTCCAAAACTATTCCTAAATTCACCCATGCGGCTTTATGCTGTAAATAACAGATGCCTTCAATCATTTGAAGCAGTCAAGAAGTACTCTCTTTGCAGATAAAACGAATAAATAATCATTTATTGTAAAGGAACTGTTATATACAACATTTTACATAAACGAATGCATGAGCTGAAGAAGTTCTAAGAGACCTTTGCTTGGTTGTAATCACTAAGAGGAAGTTTCATAGCAAAATACAAAATAGGTACTGAACTGGCATTGAGGATCAAAGAATATACAGATCTGCTTTTCAGATAATATTCTTTAATCTGTTGTCTTAATCTATTGAATAAATGTACACATGAATTTTCACTTTTAGCATAACTTTCTGAAATATTCCCAAAAGACATAAGTTTAATAATTTTGTGCTGTGTTATATGTCAAATCTGGAGGTTCAAACTTGCTTCTAGAAGGACTACTTCTAGTAGCTTCCTCCTAGAATAGATCATCATCATGAGGCTTCAATGGTTAATAGAAGAAAAATGAGTAAAGATAATAATCCAAAGTACAGCTTATTAAGCCACATGAAACTCCAAAAGGATAGTTTCTGGCTTGCTCTTATATTCAGATTATCCCAATGGGCAGATAGTTGTATTTATTCATAGTTGCTAGAAACTTTGGGTATGTTTTTGCCAATGCTCATGTCATACTGTGCTGTTGCTTTTAAAACAAAAAACATGGACTACTATCAAATTTATTAACTATGGATTTCACCAAAAGAAACCATAAAATATTTAAGGATTAATGTCTTCTGTTTTACTTTTCAATTAAATATTACAGTAGTTTGAGACAAAAATATTCAATGTGAACATTTTGCTTTTATTTCTAGCTCACCTCCACTTACTGAAAAAGAAGTTGAGGTAAGTATATTCTTAAATTATTATTTTAGGCATATGCCTCATTTTAAGTCATTACTCTAAGACCTGGTTATTAGAACCAGGTAATAGGATTTATTTGTTTTTTAAAAAAAAAATATTTGCCAGGGAAAAAGCATACTGAGCTCAATCAAAAGAACAGTTTCATGAAATATAAACAGTTGTCTCAGATAATATAAATTCTAAAGACTTATAGTAGGAATAAGCAAAACAATTATTTGTGCATTCTTCATAATAAAATACAAATTCATTTCAGAAAACAGGTGCTCCACTAGGAGAAACAAAAATTATTTTGATATTATCTGGCAGTTTTTACTTATTCAGTCCAAGCCAATTTTATTTTTTTTCTTGGTACATTGCTCTTTACCACGCTGCCTTTGCAGCAGGGTGCAAAAGAATAAAAATGTTAGCACTTAATCTTTTGCTGGCTTCAGTGGTAGGTGTTTATCCCCTAGGTAAAACAATGCTAATGGTGAGCTCATCCCTGTACTTCCTCTGCACAGACTATCTGTTTAAAAACCCTGGGGACCCTTGGAGGAAGTCCAGCTAGAAAACAGATCCATTGTGATTCTGATACTTCTGGTAGGCTACTTCCTTCGTTGTGTCTCTGCTCTACTGATCTCCCAGAAAAGCATTTGGGAAAAGAAGCAGCAGCATTTTTATACATATTTTGGAGGAAGTAAAGAGAAGTGGGTGCTGAAACAGTCTCATTTAAAAAATATTTCCAGTTTTCTGTTTCAATACATACCAAAGTACCAAAGCTTGTTAAACACATACCTTATTCATAAGTTGCTATTGGAAATTACTGTGACACTTAGATAAAAATGCCCTTTTTTTAATCCAAACAGAATGTATTTGTACAACTTTCCTTGGCCTTTAGAAATGACAGTTATACCTTGGAATCTAGAATTAAACAAGCAGAGAGAGAGAGAAATCTTACTGAAGAAAACGCTGAGAAGGAACTGGAAAACTTTAAAGCAGCCATTACAGTAAGAAAACAACAATAATTCTTTTTCTGAGATATAATGTATATGAAAGTGAACACACATTTGAAATATATATGGCTATGCCTGCTTACTACCTATTGTAAATTCAGGTCCAAACCCTCATTGTGTGTTACTCAAACTCCTTACCGTAAGCCGCCTATCACTCTGCACAAAAGCAAACAGAGAGGGCCACCGTTGCTGGAAATCCCTAAAGGATGTTGCACTACATGTAGCAGATTTCAGGAATTAGTACTATGAATTTGCTGTTTAGCCATTGGAATAAGCCTGTGTCAAAGCTGAGAGCATTCAGAATTGCAGTTTTGCTTTCCTGGGCAAGAGCTTCTTTAGCAGTAAATTTGAAGTGTCCAGTTAGATAAGAAAACAAAATTAGCTGAAGTCTGAGTCCTCTGATAGTTATGGCTTGAAAGACTTCTTAACTGTAGAAAATAGAATGTGGTATGGCAAAGGAACCAGCAAGGATTACGTAAGGAGTAGATGCTTTCTCAGGATCAGGTTATAGACCCAAATACACTTTCATTCCAGCTGTGCGCGATGTTCTTTTATCAGCAGTAGCTTTCAGTCCTTTTGACATTTTTTTCTGGATATTCTAAGAGAAATGACAAATCTCTGAGATGTGTCAATTTATGTGCTGTGCATGTTTTTGTGCAAGAGAGGCAGGGATGCTTAGATACGATGCTGCTAAATGAAATAACCTGCAGACTCAATTTGTATATTGCAAGGAGGTGCTGCCATACTTTTGAGAACATATGATTCTCCTATTCATTAAGAAAATCATCAGGTAAGAAAGGATACAACTCAAAAAAAGATCGTGATATTTATAACTTTTTATATGAAATATCAAATCTGCATTTCCACATTAATTGTTCATGGGAAAAAAAGTTTTCAATGTTTTGCTGCTCTTTCCACTGTTCTCTGTTTAAAGAGCAAGAAGAAATAACCTGTTAAATCTCAGAGTTTTATTTATTGTAATATTTTGTGTACATACACATTTTTATAACTAGCATATAAGGGCTCTTAAAACTGTTGGATTTGACATATATTTCAGTTAACTATCGGTAATCTTACACCAAAGACAATGTTGCCAGCATGGGACAGCTGTGATGTTTTTTCCTCCGTCAGGCACTTCACACACTACAGTCTGGCTTTTACAAGTTTTTTCATGTAGTTTATAACAAAGTGGAAACTGACATTTACGTGAAAGCTTTTAGTCTATACCACAGAATAAACTAACAAGCATAATCTGTATCACATTAGACCTAGACTTGTTTCAGTCTCAATGGGAAATTATCATCATATCTGTAGGCTCAGTAACAGTTTTACCAGTCATTATGTTGTTTTCTTATCAATCTTGTGGTAGTTGATGTTTATTCTGAAACAGAGCAGGAGCACTCTCTGGGTTATCTATGGTGGTAGTGATGACGCTCCTCTTGGGCTATTTCTGTCCATGTTTAGTTCTGCCTAGACATTTCTACCCCACTTCTGTGGCTCAGCCTTCTTCATCTGAACTCAAGTGACAACCAATGGCCATAAAGCTTATGTATTTTCACTTCAGTCTTCAGCTCACTTATGGCATCACTATGAGCACAGAGAAGCTTACCAGAAGCTATTGGAAGATATTGCTGTCCTGCGGCGTTTAGCTGCTAGGCTATCTAGTCGTGCCGAAATGGTTGGAGCTGTTCGCCAGGTAAGAACATCCTGATGTCCAGAACATCCTGGCTGCACACGTTCACTCTTTCTCTTTTTCAGCCATAGCTAGAGGTTGTATTAGCCCTCTGAATTATTTGCTATTTTGACAGATCAAAGACATTTCTTGTAGTGTCAGAATAGGCACTATTTCAGCCTGGAAATAGAATTCAGACAGAAGAAGATTACCCATGAAGCAATTCAACATCTGTACAGTAGGAGCATATATATTATTCAGAACTATAGCTGCATCAGAAGAAAATTATTTAAAAGCAGTGCAGCATGAATAAGGAAACTTTTCTAGGTCACAAAGCTCATCTAGTTCAGCCACCTGACTTTGGCAATAAATTAGTCAGACAACTATAAACAGTAGAAGAACAGAGCTGGTGTAAATGAGAACACAGCAATCATCTCCCAGATTCAAGAGCATTGCCTCTGCCTACTAAAGTAAGTAGACTTGTGACAGTGACTAAAGCCTTTGGAGATTTGAAAATCAATGTTCATACACAATCTAAATAATAAGGTGGGCACACAGGTAGAATGTATAAATATATGACAAATTGTAATATTCTGTGGATATATATGGATGCATGTGTATTTGTGTTCTAATTAGCGTAGGAATCAGAGGTACTACCATTTCTTGAAGAAAAACTGTTCCATATTTAGCCCTGACAGGAAGATACACATAGGGGCAAACAATTTGTTTGAGAAGCATAGAGGTTACCTGAGTATTCCCCTCTTCCTTAGGAGAAGCGTATGTCAAAGGCAACAGAAGTAATGATGCAGTATGTGGAAAATCTGAAGAGAACGTATGAAAAGGATCATGCTGAACTAATGGAGTTCAAGAAACTTGCCAATCAGAATTCTAGCAGAAGCTATGGTGCATCTGGTAAAAAAACAAAACAAAACAAAACAAAAATTAAGGGGTTTTCTTGCCTCTATACAAAGATTTGTTGGTGCTATTAATGCTAGAGATATTAATGATAGAGTGAAACCTGTTCATGAAGTTCTGATCTACAGGAGTAGCTTCCAAAAAGTTACAGCTGTAACAGTTAAAATATTTCATGTAAGTCATAAGCTACAGTGCAGTAATTTAAAATTGCTGTCACTTACCTAATTTTGATGCGATCCAATGACGTTTGCATTGGCCTCTTCCATGGTTTTAATGCAACTACCTCTTAGGTGACAGATGATGAAAAAATATTATTATTTAAACTAGGATATTTTCAACCCTTTCTGAAACTGATATATGAATATTTTCATTTGCAAAAACTTGTATATGCAGGCAAATAGTACCCTTTTGTCTGATGTCAGTAAAGATAGTAATGGTACCAGAACTGTACGACAGATAAATATGCAGTCACTACAGATACTGTATAAAGATACTACATCTGTGTTTGAAATACAATCAAGCATGCTATTAATATTATGTATAGATACTCATATAATCTAAGAATGTTCTTTGTTTACTGTTTTTATGCAGAAGATGGAGTGCCTCGTTCATCTAGATCGATGTCTCTTACTGTTGGAAAGGTATTTCTACATTATAAAGAACATGAAGTGAACATTTTATGTAGTGAAATTTCTTTGCATACACTCACTTTTGTAGGCTGTGTTCAAACCACAGGGTTGGTAAATTCTCAGTATTGTACATGGAATTTAGTGCAAATGCTTTGTAATTTTGGATACGTGATTAAATAAGATTTTGTGGAGTAATTATAATGCTTACTCTGAAGCTATAAATAATAAAAATAATAATTGTATACCAGGCCTCATACATGTTATCCAGAAAATGGTTTAGGTCCTGCGCTTTATTCTAGTTCTTCAGTGAGGAAGATGAACATTGGATCAAAACTTAAGTGATTTGGGATTCCATCATTATACCATTCTCATTATCTTAAGAATTGTATCATGATGAGTGTGCCTTAGATGTAAAAAGCGATTTTTAAGTGGGGGTCATTTTTCATTCATCTTCTTTGGTTTGAAAAAGCATTCAGAGTGGGAAATGATCTCAGATTGTTTTCGCTTGAGCAATTAATAACTTCAGCATGGCTTCTGCAAAAATTATAAGTGTTGGGGATCAAGTTTATTACAAAACTTCCTAAAGCAAATGATTTGAAAGAGCCATGTCCCAGTGTGACCATTATGAAACTTGGTGGTCAGGGCCTGCAATTTCTTTCCACATTTTTATTTGCCTGGATTGTAGTTCTTTATGTTTAGTTTATTCCTGTCATCTTTGAGTGCTGGATATAAAGAATTAAAGCACAGAGCACACTGAGGGCAAGACTGGATTTCAGAATGAGAACTAGATAAATTGAAACAGAAGTACAAAGAAGTACAAGTCCAAATAATAAAAGTGGGGGAGAAAGACCCCCCTAAACTCTAGAATGGACAGCTTAATATTGCTGCAGACTTTCCAGCACAGCTTTTCAGGACCATATTAGATAAGCTTCTGTCATTAATGAGTAGTTGTAGTTGCTTTTATCTAGAACCAAGATTATGTAGTAGGTGACACCTATATATTTAATAAATCTATGTTTAATTCTCTTTCTCTAAATGTATCTAGGGCAGAATCTCAGAAGTTTTTGGGTATGCACTAAGATGAAGCTGTTAGGTGAAGCTATAAGTGCTTGGATTTTGCTTCCAACTCTCTTTTCCCCCAAGCAATATTTACCACACCTATTAACTTGTAGAATTGTTTTCAGTCTATCTTGCTGTATGATAGAAATAAAAAATGTTGTTTCTTACAGAATATGCCTCGGAGGAGAGTCAGTGTTGCTGTTGTTCCTAAATTTAATTCCTTAAATATTCCTGGTCAGTCACCAACAGCTTCACCTATACCTTCAATGCCATCCCTGGTAAGCAAACCTCACATTTTAAAGATTCTACTTTTTGTAATTTTAAGAAGACAATCTATTTGTGCCATTCAGTTATTATGTAGAGTCAGCTGTTTCAGGAACTGAGTGTGTTTGTTCACCATGCTTTGTTACACTTTTTAATTTTTTAAAATTTTCCATTGGAAACTCTGCTAACAAGTTAATGTTCCTAAGATAGTATGGAGAGAAGCAGTAGAGTAATTTTACTGTTCAGTGATAAATATATGAATAAGAAAGGACATTTCTTGGAAGAAGTAAGCAGAGTAGAACTGAACGTGATGGAAAATTCATAATAGTCTACAAGCCCATTGTTTACCCTTTTGTGTGGGAATAGTTTGGAAACTCCATATTAAAGATACCTTACTCCTGGGTTCAGGAAGAAAACCTAAGAAGCTCATTGACTTTGTCATTTTATTGAAGACTCATTTGAAATTAATTAATGGATGTAACATTTATTGCTCTCTCTTACAGTCTGAATCACCTAGTAATGGAAGGAGCAATCTAACGTCTACTCCTGTTCTGCCAGCACTTCTAGAAAAGTGAGTTGTTGCTAGGTCATATATTACCTATTAAATCCTAGTATGAAATGAAAATGTTTTAATTTCTATCTTTCCTTCTATTTTTCCTCCAAATATAATAGATTTCAATTGTGTTATTTTCTGTTTGTCTGTTTCTTTTGTCTTTGCAGTGGAAAGACTAATAAAAAAAATGACTGTGAAACCTCTACTTCTGTGCTAACACAGAGTGGATTGGAAGAGATAAATCCTGAAACTAAAGCCAAGATAGAAGAGGAAGCATATAATAAAGGGTGGGAATAATTAACAAATTTTAGCTAATATTTACTCTTGTCCAAGTTCTGCAATGCTGCTATTTGTGTTTTATTGCATGTAACAAAACATAAAGCTAATTTTTCACTACAGAAAAACAGGCTTACACAGCATGCTAGACTAAGAAAAATGTTTTGTGCATTAAAGCTATCAGGAAGGCTTGAAGAAAACCAAAGAAATGAAGGAACTGAAGGAACTGAAGGAAGAAGATGAAGAGACACCAAAGGAAAGTCATGATGAGCATGAAGAAAGTGATAATGAAGATGAAATAAAAAACCTGAAAAGCAGGTGAGACAGTAGCGTAATATGTCCATACAAGAGGAACCATTATTTTTTATTTGTGGTAGCCAACCGCATGTTTTACATTGTCATGTTGACATATTTTCTTCAGACTAGGGGAGCACATTTGAAATAACAGTATTTCCCCAGGAAGGCCTATTCTGAGATAATATCATTGCAAAATGCAAAAGTTGGGTTTTTTTGTATTTCAGCTAAAACTGTATGTCGACAGTAAGATGCCTTGTCTTGGTGGGGTTTGGGTGTGGTTTGAGGTAAAAAATATTCCACAGAAGTACTTTAGGTGACAGAATATATTTCTCAGTAGGCAGGCACCATCTCATGGAAGCTGTAGTTCAGGAATCTGATGCCCATATTTGTGCCATATGCCATTCCTGAAGGGTCTTCACGGGTGAGTCTTTCAGTGCATCTGCAAGGTGAATGCAGATTAAGACAAGCTCCTCAGCTACGCTGGACTTGCTATGACTTGCGTAGGCATCTGAAAGCTGTGTAGATGGAGCAGAACAGCACAATGCTGGAGATGGTACACCATATATCTATGACATTCTCAAACTGAAAAGCTTAAGATAATAAATTTGCATATGATTAATATATAATATTTTTCTTTTAATTTTACAGCAGACTTGAAGTCATCATTAATTATTTACATATACTGTACCCCAAACTGTGTAAACACTGGAATGTGGTATGGCTTGTGGTGGCTGCAATAATCATTTTTGCTGTGGTGTTGGGAATCTACCATTCATACAACTCCTGTGATGAAAAATCAGAAGGACCTGAAGGGAAGGCCAGCTGTTCTGCTGCCCATCAAAATTCCTGGTGGAACTCAGGATTTCAACATGAGCAACGCACCGAATAATAAAGGAGTAACCACTTATTTATGGTACCTGAGCAAGTATGCATATTAGAACACTATTCCCAAAGGTAGTGCTTAGTCATCCTTATGGCTGTAAAATGTGATCTGTTAGACAAGTGAGTTACTCCACACCATCAGGTTTAAGGATACATAGCGAACATGCCTTCCCAAAATGACAAACTAATAAATGATCCTGTCTGTTCTCTTGTAAATGATGCAAATAAAGTAATATTGAAACGTGGCAGGGTTGGGGCAGGAATAAGCAACCAGCAAGACTTTTAAAAGAATGGCTTGCAGAGGACATTGACATCTCTGCTATGGTTTGGAAGAAAATCATAACCCCTGCATTTGCAGTTAGTGCTTTTATTTGCATTTACTGAATTTATTGGTGATCATTGAAGCACTAATGGCATTTAGGTCATATGGGTTTTAAGAGTCCAATTAATTTCTTTATTCATGATTATTGGGCAGAAATAGAAATTCTTCTGTGGAAGGTTAGAATTAGATTATCAGACAAATGCCTTGCTGATAATGTAAAATTTTTATGTAATTATCTGCAAGATTATTTAAATGGAATACTAAGTATCTACATAAATATCTTTTAAGATATACTTTAAAAATGGAACCACCACTTCTTTTTCAAATGGGATAAACACCAAAACCTAAAATGAGGTCAAGGTGGCACAGCTGATATCATCAAACAAATCTGGGAACTTCTGCTATATCAAAGGGACATGCTTTGCAACAGATTTGTGTATGCCACTTGAAGTCAGTATTGGTTATAGCAAAAAATAGTTACTGTGTGGAAATACAGTAGCCCAAAATACAGCAGTCTTGGACAGGAGAAACAATCTTCAATTCTCTATTTAAAAAAAAAAAAAAAAAAAAAAGAAAGAAAAAGAAAAGAAACAGAAGTCTTCAAATCTCTGTATAAAGATGGTTACACTAAGCAGTCTGCCCTCCTGCTAACACAGGAAATAGTTGTCCTTTGAGATCTGCACCAGGAACACAGTTCCACATAGAGCCAAAACCCCACCAGTGCCTAGATGAATCAGGACATAAAGCAGTGTTGACTGTAAAGAGGTCACTGCGTGTTTTTAGTAGTTCATTTTCAGAACCTGATGCCAAGTATGTAACTGTTCTGATGGGTCATGATAGGTGAATCTTTTGCCCAGATTTTTCAGCAGATGTCTGAAAAGGTGCCTGTGTGGGAGTTGGAGTTCCTAGGCAAGCCTGAAATTTTCAGACAAACAAATTCAAAATAGTTAAACCATTATCTGTAATAAAACCCAAACCACCTGGGGCTGAGACCAAAATGCATGTCACTTAAGATATACCACATGTACCTACTGAATGTCACTTCTGATTGAAGATGAACTATGTTTGTCTTTTATGTTCAATTCTTACCACAATGTCAACATCAGTGTGACACTTGATTGCACTCATGTCTTGTATTCTTCTGGCATTTCTGACTGATTAACAGGTCTGCTTGCCAACTGAGGGATAAGTATGTTATGAAGTACTGTAATTTCAGTTCAGATGCTGTTAATATTGTCGTCTTTTCTTTTGGTGTAAACACTGAACCTTAAGCTAACTATCAAAGAAAACAGGTTTCTAACTCAGTCAGAAATTTTAATTCACATTTCTGGCACTAGTAGCAAATATCCTGCTGGTGAATTTTGTTTGTTACCTCTTTAAACACGTGTTTCTTAAGAGATATTTATATAATGGGAAAAGAAAAGAACTAATTGAAAAATAAATAAATAAAATTTTAAAAGTCAACCACTACCACTTAGTGGCAGGTCTATAAGCACTTGTGAGGTTTTTTCTTAATTTAAAGTATGTATTGTTGAGGAATAGTGTGCTTAAGGAAGTTCAAAAAGGATAGTAGAAAAGTGTAATTTGGTCTAAAATTGTAATTGGTAAAGTATAAGACAGCAGAAGGTTTCTTGCAAATTACTTGGTATGTGTATGGTTCAGTTGGAATATCTGACTATGGAGAACTAAGTGGACATTTCATGTACTTTCAGGATCTGAAGAAGCTTGTCAGTTTGAATACTTTATTAAAATCAGCTTCTTTGGTTTAATATTCTTTACAAATAATGATGATAATAAGTCAATAAAAGTTGAAAGTAAATAGTCCTGAAGATTCAGAATTCTCTATGCCCAAAATTATAGCATATGTTTGGTTATGTGGTTGTGGAAATGTTGGGCTGCACTGAGAAAAGTTACTACCAGTGCTTGTAATCTAATTATTTTGCTCATATTTACATCTGCATCAATGTGAGTTCAACACTTTTAGTATATATAGCAGATTATTGATATTCTTGAATGCCTTAATTTTACTTATGTGCTAAGTTGTTTTTGTGGTCAGTGTGTCTCCATCCTCTGTTGAAATTCAGCACACTGACTTTTTGTGAGCTTAGTGCACAAGAGTGAATTTCCACAAGTAGTTGTACTGACTTGAACTGAACTACTTGCACATCTAAGACAAGAGCAATTTGGCCATAAAATTATTAATTGTTGTGAAGAATGGACTGAAACAGGTTCAGAGATTTTAACAGGGGTGAAAAGATGAAGATAAAGTTTATTTGTTGTTCTTTTTATAACTACTTTGAGCAAACTGTTCACTAAAAATAATGAACCACAATGACTAACAGCACATTAAATATTTTTGCTTATATTTTTCAGTTAGTTGGTGAAGACACTGTTTTTTAATAGGAAACTAGACTGAGCTCAGAAACAACTCTAAATACAATTTTATCTGTTGAATGTTAGTTTGCTTTGTCTGGGAAAAAAGAAAAAAACAAACAAAAACCAACCTCTTCTGTGTTGAAAGATCACATCAGATAACGAGAAATAAGTCTATTATTTATGCTATTAACACTGAAATAGTTTTCTTGAGGTGCAATATTTATTTTTCTGCTTTAACAAAACACCCTTTTTGTTTTTCCTGCACAGCACAGATGTTTCCAGTAAAAAGAATTTTAAAAGGGCACTATTTTTGTGTATCATATTTAAATTTGTAATATTGTAAGATTTTGCACAAGTGTGCTGGTATTGTACTGTATAGTATCACATACTTGAGTTTTGAAATAAAAGTACAGTTTCAAAGTCTTCAATGTTGCAACCATAAGGGCTTGGTTTTCACATGTGCTCTGTCTGCATACTAATGACTATATTATGAAATACATACTCCTTAAGGTGCCATGTTACACATACCAAAGATCTTGTTCTTAGTCTTTCACTTCTTCAGGAAAATGATGTAGAAGCAGCAAGCAAACCCATACATCAAAAGGGAAAGCGTAAGCAGGGTCATCAGTCATGCCCTAGAAACAAGATGAGAGAGGAAAGAAATCCTGATGAGAGTTTAACTCCTGCTTCGGAGGGAGGCAGCCTGGCATCGGAAAGCCACGAAGGAAATCTGTAACCAAAGGAGATCAAGTGAAAGGTTAGGATTCTTTATTTGCTTGGTGTTCTTGTAGGCTTGGGAGGTCTGGGAAACCTGAGCTTTTTGGAGAGATGAACTGACAGACCAGCAGGATGGAGACAACCCTTAGTTTCCACAAAGAACAGAATTGCCACTTCTGAATCTTTGATGGTCTGTGTCACACATAAAATCTTTGGGACAGTGACAACCTTGAAGTGAGTTACTGTTACCAGGGAAAGCTTTTCCACAGGAAGTTGGTTTTTTTTTAAATGTTTCCTCTCCTGTTGTTCAGGCTTCAAGGTTTCTTTCCAAATGGTTGTAGGGAACAGTTACATCTCTTCTCCCATAGCAAAAGTTTTCTGTTTAGCAGCCCTCATTAGCATTTTAGAGCATACTGGCATGAGATGCTGTGCGTTAAATGATAATTAAACATTCAGTATAATGCTGCTGCGTTTTTTCACTTTACATGTTATGATGAAGACTCATAAACAGGCGAAAGACCTTTTGTACTGTTATAGTCCAGGTAAGTGATCTCCTACAAAGTTTTGGAACAGCTAAAATAGGAAAATAAAGAAACTGACAGAAATCTTTATTTCAGTCTTACTTCATCGTTCTAAAATTCTTTTCTCTTTCTCCTAATCTGTAGTTTGCTCTTACAAAACCATTATAGTTTTGTTTGGTGTTACAAAGGTGTTTAGCTCATTTTTCCAGCTAAAAACCCTAATAAACATGAGTAGCATGGATGGAGTCTGACTCAAGAAACTTGGCCAAAATGAAGATGATAGGCACAAAATGTTGAAATTTGGAAAGAAAATTAGCATGCAATTAAAAAATGTCAGAACCTCAACTTTTGATTAATTTTTGTGGTAGGAAATAGTTAGCAGTTTCATTTCCATATCCATTTCCAACAGGAAAAGTATTGAGAGCTTTACACCACAGTAAAGGTAAGTCAGTTTAGACTAGGGAATACCGTTTAACAGCAAAGGACAGTGCAGCACTGGAATAAAGTGTATGAGGAAATGTTAGGAATTTTTCACTGGAAGCCTTTAAGAACAGGTTAGACAAACATCTGTCAGGCATGACATAAACAAAGCTGATCATACTGACAGCAAAGGGGACTAGCTGATCTCCTCAACTCCAATCCTGCTTTGCATTTGTTGAAATCTCTGTAAAAACAATTGTTTCTTTGCTAAGACTTCCTGAAGGTTTTCTAAGCTATAGCCATGAGGATCATCTGTGCTTTGAGTCAGTCTGTTGGAATCACTGTTGGAATTTCACACAAAGCAGCAGTGATGGGACTGGCTCCCACCTCTGTCCCTCCAGTCTCACAAGGAATCCCATTAGGATAGTGTATCTTCAACTCTGCTGAAAACTAGGTATTGTATTATCTCTGTGCTGTGGTACATATTTTGTTTTGGAACTCAAAGGTGAAGGAATGTAAAAGTAGTAAATCAAGACAAATAGGATAGTGGGGGATGGATGTCTTTTCAATTCAAAAAGAAAAACGTTGCCTGGCATGCTGTGGTACAGTAGAGGATTCATTTTATTTACCAGATGAATAGACAACAGGAGTAATGAGCTGTTAATCAGTAAAACAGGAAAAAAATGGCAAAAAAAAAACCCCTTTCAAAGTATTTACTGACTTACAAGTCTAACACTTATCTCCCTTCCTCAGTTGTGTTTTCTGAGTCAGCAGTAGTTAAATTTTCCAGCATGCCCTACATGAAAGAAAGTGTAAAGGGTAATTAGGGATTTCCAGGCAGTGACCTCATCTTTGAGCGGGACAGTCAATACATTTGCTCTGACATTCTTTCTATGAAGCAGTGCAGTGACAGCTGAAGTTGCATTCAAGAAGTCATCTCAAAGGCGGCCTGACAGCATCCAACATCTTAACTTTTTTTAGCACAGGAGACAAATCACCTTGAATTTCTTAATTTTCATAGTCGGTGACAATGGCATCTTATTTTGGAGTTACCTCAGCAGTGTTTTTCATCTGGGTTATGACATTGATGGCTCAAAATTACTATATAACAGGTATGTAAAGTCCATTTTTTAAAAGTCTTTTAAATTAACCAAAAGAAAGCACTTGGAAAAAATAGCTAGAATTGCAAATAAAAATGGGGGGAGTGTGTGTAAATATGTCTCTAGCGTAGGAAACCACAGGATTTTGAGAATATGGTGTAGTGAAAACTAGCATATAGAGGAACTTCCATTGTTAGTATAATTACTGTCTAAGTACTGTAGTATTATTGTTTGAATGCTTGTTTAAAGCTTTGGGTTTCCACTTAGCATGAAATTCAGATCTGTCGAAATGTGACTTTATTTTGTATTATTTAAAATACCACAGTGAACAGCTTTGTACAATCTTCAGAGTGTAATACATGTATGAAACCAGTTCTGTGTGTCTGTGGTCAAATGCTGTCCTCCATGAGAAGTGTTTTGCTCTGACTTGGCAATACCATGAGGCTGTCTTGATTTGCAATATTGAAGGAAATGTGTGGCAGAAATCTCACAGTTCATCACCAGGGCAGTTATGCCTGTCTCTGGTAAATACTGTACAAAAGTTCCTATTTTGTATAAACTATCTGAAAAAAAATTACATAGGGAGCTGCCAATGTCAGTCTTACCATGCAGTTCTTAAATAACCCTCCTTCCTCAACTATTGTTATAAGCACCTATTTTTAAATCAGGGTCATATAGTACCCCTTTCTCCTCTATGTTACTGACATTCAAACATCTTCAAATTCCAGAATCAACACAAGCTATTCCAATAGCAGTAGCTGCTAGGATATCTACAGATAGTGCATATCAGATGTTTTGCTGTAATTTGCAAGAAGTAGATACTTGTTCTACTTATATAAAGGAACATAAACCATTGTAGCAAACAATTGATTTTCTTATCTACTGAAAGGTTTATGAAAGAAACCTGGACTGAGCAAATTAGGTGGTCAAGTCTATTGAAATACCACAGGACTGGAGTACCTAACAACAGTAATCTCCTCCAGCAATCCCAGCCACTGAATAATTTTCATTAGGGAAATGGAGAGCTTGAGTTTTAAGGCTATTCTTCTAGTTGTTATGACCCGTTTTAGCTCCTCTCCAAGCCTTCATTTCCCACCACACCCAGTGAGGGCATGAGTGAAAATCCTACCTTTCTTTCAACACTCCACATAAGGTTAGTCATCTTTTCGTCCCCTTGTCATCACAGGAGTCGTTTGGCTGCTAGCTCTATCTTTTCATTCATAAAATTCAATTTAATCTCTGTTGCTAAGAAGTCATGTGGTGGGTCTTCAGGGATCACTTCATCTTGTCTTGAGGGTTTGTGTATTCTTTTCATTCTGATGTATAGTTTTTGTTGAAGTATTCATTAGTGTACATACCTAGGGAGCACATGGTCTGTAAAGCGTACTGAGCAAGGAAATAGTATCTGAGGCTGTTTGCTATCTGAAATGTTTGCAGTAAAATGCTGAAATACTTTATTTAATGTGGCAATTACTGCACATAACTCAAAAACTAAGGGATCTTTTTTTCCCAGTCTATGCTTCCAGTGAATAGGGAGGCAAAAGAGTAAAATCCTTTCTCCTTGTCTCTGTCAGACCCTGAATTCTGTCCTATGTCCCTAACACAGGTGAATAAAGTAAAACAAGTGTACTCAGACCCAAGGTATTCTTTTCCTGGTGCAGGTGTCATGAACAGTGTGCCAGCTGTGGCTATCAAAAAGAGCTGGATAAACTGCCTATGGAGGAGGAATCGGGAAAAGTGTCATAAATTCACCCCACCCAGCCTCTCCTATCCTCCTGCCTGCCAAGCACTCAATAAATTGAACACATGACAGTGGCTGGGGGGCGGAAGCATCGTGCCAGTCTAAGAAAAAAAAAAAGACAAGTTTAAGAGGAAAAAAGGACATTAGTAATGATAAAATCATTATTGGAATATTAATTTCATGAAAAAATGCATATAATACCTTTTACCAGAACTCACAATGGTAAAAGTGGTGTACTGACAGAATCAGTGCCTCAGTAAAACTGTTAGCTTTGTCATTCAAATTTAAAACTAGGAATGAAAACCTTTCTGATTAGTCTTCCCATTTTGTGTGAGTAAGTATGACATCTAACAGTGTCTTTAGTAGGAAACTGACTCCAGGTAATGACGCAGATGCCAACTATATATGCATTTAATCTAAGAGCCAAACCTCTTGACATTCTACATTATTGTGTTAAGAAAATAGGTTCTATTTTTAAAGTTTGTCTTTGCTGCTACAAAATAGTTTTCTACTGTCCTCAGGAAAGAAACATTTAGCAACATTCAATTCAGTTGAATGCAATCTTAAATTCTTCATGAGTAATAAATGGTAATATTCAAATGCTAACCTTGAACATTTATGTCTAAATTACAGGTTCCATTCTTTCACCTTGCAGGATTGCAGGTGTAGGAATTTATCTTGAGGAGAAAGTGAATTTTTCAGAAGCAAGTAACGCATGTAATCAACTGAATCTACAACTGGCGAGTAAAGACCAAGTTGACAAGGCTTTGAAACATGGTTTTGAAACATGCAGGTATATAACATCAGTTAATGTTTCATGACTTTTAGTGTACACCTTTACACACACCTGAGGCTGGTGATAAATCTAATATTTAAAAGACTGATGCTTTTTATTGTAGCTATGGATGGGTGAAAGATGAATTTGTTGTCATTCCAAGGATAATATCCAATAAGAAATGTGGTAAGGGCAATGTTGGACTAGTGCAATGGAATGCTGAACCCTTCAGAACATTTAAGGTTTACTGCTTCAATTCCTCAGGTATGTAAGCATGAGAACTACATTTCTTGTGTTTTGACTTGGTCTTTCTGATTTTTTCAAATATCCACATGACAAATGAGTGAGTACTTATAATTTGCTGGCCCTTTTTCCCTCAGTCTTGAATGTTGTCAAGCTGTATTAACTCTGCAGGGGGAAAAAAAGCTTCCAAGAAATACAAGAAGTCAGTTCAGACAACCCAACTTAATTTTGTGCTGCCATGGAAGCATTTGAAGAGTTGTTTTTACTGTTCTGTAACATCTGCACAATGCTCTTTATATGTTTTGGTTATTTAGGCATGTTAATTTGAAAGATGGTGCATTGAATCTTTAACCAGGGTGTCTGTGTGTGGTGTGTTTTCTTGCAAATAGTCCAAGAGTGGGGTACTTCAGGAAAATGGAATGTTTTTTTTTTTTTGATAATAGGAAATGTAGTGGGTAATGCTATAGAGTTAGCACGTAATTAAAATTACTCAAAAAAATTATACTGTTACAGTATGTGACAAAAGTTGAGCCTGCTGAATGGTTTAAAATATAACATGAAGTGATGTATACTTAACACTGGAATGATTTTGATTTCTTTATCTTCATTGCCAAACTGTTGCCTGTTCTAGGCATTTCTTACCCAAAATACTTGTCGGAAGCTCATTCTGTCGATTTTCTTTGTGCCAAAGAAATGCCAACATCTCTTGAAAACTGTAGTGGAAAAAGTAAAGCTCCTGCCACTTAGCTTTTTCATTCTGTAACTGCGTCATCAGACTTCCCATGGGCATTCATTCAGAGAATGGTACATACGTTGTTTCCCTGTTAGTTAGGCTGTAACCTGCTTGCTATTTTAGTGACATTTTTATAGCTTTACAGAATATAGAATTGCACTGGAAATGAATAATTCTCACATTTTCACAGGAGCATGATACAGAACTTAACTGTTCCATTTGCATACAGAAGTCCACTTGCACTGATGGTTTTATATAGATGACATTCACATCATCTAAATGACTTCACTTCTGAGTACTCCTGACCCCCATTAGAATTGTATCACTTCTTTATCTCACACCGGTGCCTGGTTTACCTCAAAGTTTTATGGGCTACATTTGTTTCCAGGAAATCCAAGTGATGTTTCAAGTATCAGCAATACAAGCATATGTTTAGAACATACACATAATACAATAGAAATATTTTTGAATCTTGGATCTCCAGTTCAATCTCCTGCTCTGCAGAAGGCCATACTTGCTTCTATATGCATTTCAGAAGGAATCTTGTCATTGGTATGCACAGAGGTGTGTAATCTGGGTTGTAGCCACATGTTTGAAATAGGCATGTCTGGTCTGGGTAGGGCCCTTGTGAATAACAATTTCCACAAGGGAATGTCTGAGGGACAATTTCAATAACTACAGGTGTACTGTAAACACAAAACTAACATCAAACACAACTCTTATATATTTCTTTTCCCTTCTGCAGATGTTCAGATTAATTCTTGTAAACCAGATCCAACTACAACCATACCGCCTTCATCAAGTGCATCTATAGACTTAACTACGTATTTAGGCTCTGATTTGACTGAGAACATCACAGCAGTGCCCAATGTCACTGAGTCAGAACAGCCCACAAAAACCAGAAAATTTCGTGTGATCTGTGTAACCGAAACTATATTGCCAACTGAGGGGACCACTACAGAAAGGCCAGAGGAAGTCTCAGCGATTGACTCTCCTAACCGCACTTCCCGTGCTGCCTTTAAAAATGATTCCGTTGTCTTTGGAGGTAAAGGCCACAAGTGGCAGCTATTGAACCAGAAAAACTAGTTACATAGATATTAGTAGTAAAACTGTTTACTGCTATTTTTGTTTGCTATTTCAGCATCCATTTTGATACAGCTGAACCTGGGGGCAGAACAAGAGTGTTATGTTTTGCAAAAGCCAAACTTATAAGGCAGAGGATTTTTTTAAAAGTCAAATTAAGATCTTATTTTACACTTTTGGATAATATTTTAATATAAAATGATGGAAGTTTATCCTAGTTAATGTGACTGGGGTAATACATTTCTGAGAAAGTCTTAGCTAACACCATGTGCTCACAGCAATGGAAGGTTCAGCAGGCTCTTGAAAACAAAAGCCAAGGAAGTCTGAAGGAGAATTGCTGTTCTCCAAATACGGAGGTGTTCTAAGATACAAGGTGTGAATAAAGAATCCTAATACATAGGAACTAAGAAATAGACTAAATATGAGGAAAACCCTTTTTACTGTAAGGAAGTTAATCACAAAATGTGTTCTCCAGGCAGGCTGTAAAAACTACCCAATGAGCAGATCTTTTTAGGACTTTGAGCAATACTGGGTTTAGTCTCTCTTAAAACAACAAGAAGAAGTAACTTTTTGAGATTCCTAATGCCTCTGCTTTTGAGTTGATGTGTATGTACCTCTTATACTAGGCTGCTTCTAGAAGAATCTGGATTTATGTGAATCATATGCCTCCAGATAGTGAGAATTAAATAACATACAAAAATGCCATGCTCACCTCACTTTTTTTCTCTAGGTATCCCCACTACACTTCTTGTACTAGCAGTCATCTTCTTCGTTATTTCAGTTGTTCTATCAGTCTGCTACATCAAAAAGTAAGTTTTGGGTTGGGTTGGGTTGGTTTTTCTCTTGGACTGCATCAACTTCCAGAGTACAACTACTGAATATTTAAATATATAGCTAAAGAGCAGAGAAGTAAGGATAATTGACTTAACAGCATTAATGCCTAAACCCTGTTGTTATGCAGATAATGTTTGTTGTTGCTGTTGCCATTGCCTGCTTTAGAAAAGCAACCAAAACCAAATATTGACTATTTTTGATTAGTCAGTCATGCCTAGTGTGGCAAAAGAGCAACACTGAAGTGTGCATCTATTTGTATATAAGCCTGTTTATGCAGTTTTATTCTTTTTTTTGATTGTGTAAAAAAAAAAAAACTTTGAGCTCATTTGTCATGTATAAAGATCTTCAACACAGTGTACCATTGAATCAAAAAGTTGTGTGCATTTCTCACATTCTAGCCCAGTTTTATCAGTATGTACCACAAATCTTGAATATACATTGTCTGTTTATAAAAAACAAAACAAAACAAAAAAACCAAACCAAAACCCTACCAAAAATATTTATTTTAAAAGCACAATGTTTGAAAAAGCACAATGATCTAGCATGGCAGTATTGAGTGTTCCAAAGAATGTTAATTCTTGGTATTTTTCACTTTATTTCTTGAGTGATACTACCAAATTATATCACTGTTTCTGTTTCACTATCTTTTTCTTTCTATTTAAAGGTACAAGAAAACTTTCCCATTTTCAAACAAGAATCAGCAAAAAGAAATGGCTGAAACTACTGCTCTTAAAGAGGCTAATTCAAATGACAAAACATCTGAGAAGGAAACACAGAATAATGGAAAAAATGTAGAAGAGTCTAAAACCAAGCCTGAGGCCACAGTAAAATGTCTAGA
Organism: Ramphastos sulfuratus; assembly: GCA_013399055.1. Taxonomy (NCBI): domain Eukaryota; kingdom Metazoa; phylum Chordata; class Aves; order Piciformes; family Ramphastidae; genus Ramphastos; species Ramphastos sulfuratus. The sequence goes on from WBNM01041951.1 coordinate 132,120, forward strand.
AGCAGAAGTGTAAGGGGAAGAATGTACACTTCTTGACAGAAATATAAAACAAAGCACACAGAACTTAGCAATGCTTTTAAACATGGGTGATTGTAAATACTCATGAATTAGTATTTTCTCTATCTTAACTTTTTTTTTAATAATTTCATCTTTAGCTATGAATGCTCTTGCAGAAGAATGTGATATCTTATATACTTGAAATAAATGAAAAATCCATATGACCCTTTTTCCTGTTTAATAAAGAACTAGGAATATGCTATTAATGGTATGCAGTGTGTTAACTATGTGCACAGAATTCAGGTCAATATGTAATGAAATGGAGGTTTTTAACTGGCTGGAGGATATGTGCTAACTTAATGTCTACAAGAAGATTATGATACTGTAGCTCTTCCTCATGTAGATTAGCTTATTTCTATTAAGTAATGGTATACTGGTTTTTAGAAGTCTGTTTACAAACAGAAGAAATAAATCTGTTTACAAGTGGGTAAAAAATCAAAGGATCAATCCATTGTCATTCAGATACCCAAGGAAGGGTACACAGATACTGATATTTGTGTATGTGTATATATATATATAAAAATTGATAACTTTATTAAATAACTGCATCCTATCAGAATTGTTTTATTTATTAAACCCCGTATCATTCTTCTGCATCGGATATGTGACAGGGAAAAAAAACACCCTTGAACTGTATCTCAATGGTTATATTTAAGATCTTTTGTGCATATTTAAGTGTGGCTCTCATAATAAACATCTCCAGTAGTATAGGACATTTACACCACTTCATAAAAAAATAAAGTATGGTAGACACATTTGTCTAGAAAATTTATTTTCATGAAAACTGTCTCACAGTAAAAAGACCTCATATAACCTTAAAGCTACAGAAGTTAATAGTTTATAAAAGAAGAACACTAGCAATTTATCAGACATTTTCTTTAATAAATGGTTTAGATAACTATTTTTTGTATGTGAAGCAGGTTGTTACGGCAAAGGAAGTTTCTTTTTAAATCAAGCAACTTGAAAAACATATTCTTAAATAAAATAGCAACAGAACTACTCACCTATATTGTGTTTTTTACAGTGTAGTATACTGGGTTATGAACATTCGTAGTTCTGATTCATGGAAATCTAAAAATTGACCACTGTTTATGCATTCCACTAGATAGGGACTTATAGTGTATTGCTCGTAGCATACTTAAGAGATTCTTTCTGTTGTTTTTTGTTTACTCTCTTTTTACTTTTTCCTTGATAGCAGAGAAGTATTTCATGTCTCTAGGAGTCTGAACTGTGTTGATACGCAGTCCACCACTGCCCTTAGAGCTACGCTACTGCAGAAGGACTCTGATTCACTACAGCTCTAAAATGCACTAATTTCAGATGTCCACCAACGGAATTTCAGCAGAAAAATCTGCAAGAGAGAAAAGTACTAGATGCAGCCTTCTATTCAGTTAAGTAATTCCTCTTATAAAATACTGCAGTAATGCCATGTGTCTCTCCTGGCACCCTGACTGAAAGCACTCTTTTCCATGTGAGCAGTGAGAGTAGACAGCAGAAATAAGGCCATCAGTGAGGGCCACAGGCAGCACTTGTCATGATGGTGTCAGAATAGCAAACTGGCTTAAGGATGCAGGTGATGCTAGTAGATTTCAGGTAATTTTTAAACTTTTTTATGACATACTAAAATTTCCCTTGCACCTGAGAGATTAGAAATTACCTGTTTCTCTATTCTTTCCCCCTCTACCAGGAGATAATTATCTATCACTTCTCTTGCTCTCCTGCAACTATGTCTGTATTCCACAGGCATCAACTTTCTTTTCTCTCAGATTGTCTCATTCACACCTGAAGAAATTTGTGAAATCGTTCTCTAGTTCCACTCCAGCTGAAAGCTGGTTGCTTCTGGTTTGGATCTAAATAAGGGTGCTCTTTTTCCCCTGAAGTGTTTACTTTCTAAAAAAAACCCTCTACAAGCCAATATAAGAAGATATTACCTTAATCTATAAATACCTTGTCATGTACCTTAAAAACTCAGATAGCTTTCATCCTGACCTTCGCAGTGACATCTGGCCAATGCAGAGTTTGATCTGCTCATCCTCTCCACTACACAATTTATGCCTCCGTGATAAAGGCTAAAAGGAGCCTGTTACACTGCTCTTTGTGTAATAAAAGCAGCTAAAAGTACTAATTAATGGGTACTGTATTTGATATTGTCTATATATAGTGAGTACTACTCACATTCAAACTGGAAAGTACAAAATGTTCTCGTTTAATGGAATTGCAAGGGATGTACCACTACAGAGCAAACAGGAAACATTTATTTCAGTTCTAGACAGAAGGTGTCAAAAACCCAAATCCGTAATTGGGAGTAGCAGAGATAGCAGAGATTTAAGAGAAATTCATCATTATGTTTCTGACTTTTCCTAAGTGGTGTACTATTTTTTGTGAGACATTCTCAAGAGCTGAAACATTCCTTGATGTCTCAGAAATTGCATTATGCTCTTGACCAAATAATTCATTCCACCTCACAGGACATCACAGTTTGTATCGATCATTTGACAGTAACACTAGTCAGATTCCCACACTTATGCTACAGATGTTTGCTGACCTTAGGCAAAAAGGGCGGTTGACATACAGGAAATACAGTGAAGTTCCCAGTCTAGCCCAATCTCTGCCTGGAATATAGAGGTGGCTTTATCGTAGGAAGTACGTCTGTCTATGTGTGAACAAGAGCGGGCAGGAAGGGGAAGTACTACTCCTTTTTCTCTTTAAAATAAAAATTTTTTTTTAAATCGACTCTAGAATTAAACCTTTAAGCTTCAGGATGTGGATGACCTAGAGGACGTTTTAGGATTACTGTTTCTAAACGGCTTGCTATCACTGATGGGTGTTGGTGTTTTTTTTTAAGAAGGTCAGTGACCTTTATCCTCCACGCAGAGCCGGGTGCCCTCTTCTTCCCGCGGCCGTTGTGGCAGGGTAAGGGCAGCACCATGTTCTGAGCTGTGATGATCCCACAAAGGAAGGTGCTCAGACTCCGTTAAGTATCACTGAAATGGCTATTTATTAGAGCCATAAGAAAAGTGTTAACGGTCATCTTGTGTCCTTTTAGACGATGGGAACCCTGACCGGCGCAGCATCGAGTCGGCATCTGCTTACGGTTGCAGCAAGGCGCGCCTGCGGACCCTCGAGCTATGACAGAAGTCTTGGAGCCGCTCCACACACCGTTCCACTGCAGAACAGAAAGGATCTCTGCCGAATTGACCGCCGGAAGCTTCTTGTGCGGAAGGCTGGCAGCGGCCCCAGCAGCGCCGCCTATCCGGCCCGGCAGTGCTGGCGGGCTCCCTCCGGCCCCGGCCCGGCGTCCGCCGTGTCCCGGCAACACCGCAACCCGCGTGTGTCGTCACCGAGCCGCGCCGGGAGCCGGAGCCACCGCTCGTGCGCCTGCGCCGTTCGCCGACGGCCGGGGCGCGCGGGGGAGCGGCCTCGCTCCGGTCCCCGTCGGGTGGCGAGGAGCAGGATGTTGGGGCCTTGGGGTGAGGTTGCTGGCGGGATCCCTTCGTCCGCGGCCCTGCGGGGGCTGGCGCGCCTCCCGGAGTGACGGGGCCCTGAGGGCAGCGCGAGGCCTGGGCCCGGGAAAGCCTCTGGGTGGGGACGCTTTGAGCCAAGCCCGGCAGCCCGGGCCCCTGCGCCGAGCGTCGCTGCAGCGTCCGTCGGGGCGGGAAGGGTCGAGCGGTGGCCCCCCGCGGTCACGGCGCGGGGCGGGGGAGTGGGCCGTGCCCCGCCCCGCCAGGAGGTGCGGCGGTGACGCAGCCCAGCTGCTGCGCGCGGCCTGGCGCGAGCGCGGCGGTCGGTGGCGGTTTGAGGGTGGAGGGACCGCAGCCGGCGGGATCTGGCCGTGAGGGGCTAGCAGGAGCGCCCTGCCGGCTGTGTTTGGAGGGACCGGCAAGGGAGATGGCCGGTGGCAGGCCTCATTTAACCTGTCGGTAGTTTTGCGTGTGTCCGAGTCTGAAGAACATGCGAAAGAAAGCGCTTCCGCAGACGTCTTTGCAGGGTATTTTTTAGTTCAGACTTGTCTGTGAGACTGTGTGGCGTTATTAGTTCAGCAGATTCACACGCGGCACGGCTTCCTCGGGAAGACAATTCCAGCTAGAGAGAAGGCACAGAAACTGCTAGGCGGGGGATGGGCTCTGTTCGAGGGATCAGGGTTATCCTTCTGGGACCTTGTACTTCCAGTGCATCTTCTGAGTGCGTGCTCAGCAAACTCAAGGTCTAGAGAACCAAAGAGGAGACGATTGGAGGGTGATTCAGAAGGAGAAAAGTGAGAGGCCACAACTGATACTGTAAAAATTCAAACACTAAATTGGAAGTTTATACTCTTGTGTGAGTTCATAGAGTACTCTGCTGTGAACTCAGTTTATGTGTGCTGTGTTTACCGTGGCAAAATCTTGACAACTGCAGGCTGTGATCCTGGACAGTTTTGTGTTCTATGCATACATGCAAGGTGTGTTTGTAATGTACCTGGCAGCAGATTATTCCATATTTACATGAATATTGATGCTCTGCAGTTAGCTTGCTGTTGCAGGCCTCTGTCTGCATTTGCATGGCTGTGCTTTTTCAAGACGAGAGCCAAGAGAAATTTTGAGGGAATGTCAAAGGGGAGGGATCAAGGGAAGGAAATTAATAAAGACTCAAAATCAGAATGCAGAGGGTAGAGACCCTTATGCACACTTTTGGGGGGAAACATACCTAAGTGTGAAGGAAAGGTGAAAAAGGTTGAAATTGGAGAGGTTTGAGCAAGTCAGTTCTGTAATACATGCTAAAGTTGACTGGTTTATGCACATCAGGAGATTTGTCTATCTGTTTTTATTGAAGTGGATTCCTTGACTTACCAGTTAAAGAATGCTGTGAGAGTTCTTTTGATCTGACAATCTGATGTAAGAAAGCGAATTCGTAATGTAATGTCTGTGTACAGACATACATTGATATGCTTATTTGTAGAATTCTGACTTTCACGTGCACAGATACTTAGGAAAAACAAGGATTGTCATATAAATTGCCATTGTCATCTTAAGATTTTTTTTTCCATTCCACTTGATGTATTTTTATGTCTGTGTTGGAGTTGCTGAAAATTCTGTATGAAAAAAAATAATACAAAGTTTTGCTGTAAGCAAAATAATACTTTTTTCCATAAGTTGTTAATGCCACATTTCAGTCACTTCTAAGTGTTCTGCTTTGTTTCTGGTTTGACTGTTCAAGTTGTGCTACTGTAGAATTAGACTAGTTAGTGGGTAGCTAAGTTCTTATGCTACAAGAAAATTGAGAGAGTAGCCGTTATAAGGCAAAAAAATGTAACTCTCTAAAATATTTTTAGCAGAGACTCTACAAGTGAATGAGAACTTCTTTCTGCGGAACTGAGGTGAAGAACTTCACCATGGGTCAACAAATTTCAAATCACACACAAACTGTAATTAACAAGTTACCAGAAAAAGTAGCAAAGCATGCTGCTTTGGTTCAAGAAAGTGGTTTCCTAACGTATGAAGAGTTTCTGGGAAGAGTAGCTGAACTTAATGATGTGTAAGCCTTGCTTTGTTTCCTTCTTTTTTCATGTTTTACAGACACCTTATATGCAATATATTCTCCTGTGCCAGCTAAACCAGAACTGGCCATCTGGCTTTCAAAGGTTTCTTTCAGTTTTTAAAGTTTCTATAAAGATGCAATGCTGCTTCCTCTCTGCCCATTGATTTTGGTAAGCAGCAATGCAAATCCCATAAAGACAACTGTTTGAGACTATCTCTCCCACCTCTGTGGACATGCAGTGCTGTTCTGTATTAAAGATGAGATGTGTCTCATCTGAAACCATGTCATACCTGAAAACAGTGATTAAGATAATTCCAAACAAAAGGCTGCATAAATAATATTTTTGTAGATGTAGTTTTATTTGACCAATAGATTGATGGTAAAACAAAATTAACAAAAAGCAAAGTTGTCATTTTTATCCAGTATTTATGGTACAAAATGATACGAAGTGGAAAAGTATGTGTTGAAAAAAGGGGTTTTGTAGTGTGTGGATTTTGCTAGTGTTTGATGTTTAATGTGAATTTGTATTTGATTTAGAAATTGTCTTGTAGAGTGTCATACATTTATGAATGATGTTCAGGAGCAGATAGCTGTCTTCTGAGTAGACACATAAAAAGAATTTGCAGAACATTACGTTGTTTTCCCTGAGAAACTTAAATATATCTCAGTGTAATTAACTCCAAAAATATTGTTGTTCAAGTTGGTTTGTTTTTTTTAATTCATTTACAGTGTTCAAGCATAGCTTCTTCTGATTGTTGTGGGATAGGCCTTTGTGTCTGTGTTACATAAAAAAATAAACACAACCCCAAAAAACCCTCAGTGCCACCTGAAGCTTTCATCTGACTGCTTCATTATCAATATATACTAACAAAAATTCACCTCATCTGCATATGTTGGTACTTGCGTAATTTTTTTTACATACATGGTAAGGAAACAACTTTTTTAGATTGGACCACAAGATTGTATGGTTACTGTAATAAACAGTGACAAAGTATGTATAAATTAAAATGTCTATAAAGGACACTTGATGATGCTGGATCAAAAGACTTCCACATAATTTTCTGAAATTTACTGTGCAATTTAAATTGAAATGGACTGTGGATTTTGTATTGAGTGACAGGAAGGTCATTATTCTTTAATTTCATGGTTTTGGGCAGTATTGATAAAATCTCTTTAAGGGTAAAGATCACAGAGGGGAGCAGTAAATAATACCACATTGGCTGAGGTTCCTGATCTTTGGATGTCTGGCAAATTATGTACAGCTGATGTTCCTTTATTTCAGTACTGCAAAATTGGCTTCTGGACAAGACAAACATCTCTTATTCGAAGTACAGCCTGGTTCTGATTCTTCTGCTTTCTGGAAGGTGGTCGTTCGGATAATATGTACTAAAGTAAGATTGTGGAGAATTTTAATTTGGGGGGGAGGGGTGTGTGTACAGATATTGGAGGACTGTCACTGGTGAAATTAAACACTTGTCCCATATATTTTGAGTGTATTTTGCTTCACATGGTTGTTCAAGGATATTTGACATAAACAAAGTCTATATCTTAGGTTTCTGCAAAAAGCAAATTAACAACATTTTTATAGCTAAGTTTAAGGGACTGGTATCTTCCAGTAGGGGACTTGAATATAATTTCATTCAAGTCATGACAGTCAAATAGTACAACAAACTGGGAACTACATGATTTGATGGTAGTAGAAGTTAGTCAGCAATTGCAAGTGCTATTAGTTGAGCTAGCGTACCTATTGCAATTCCTTAGAAAACCGATTTAAAAGTTAAGTGTTTAACTTAATTTGAAGACTATAACAAAACTTAATTCATTTTGTCTTTCTAATGTGGAGATTTTTCACCTCTCTGTCCTATCAAGTAACATCCTTAAGAGGTCCTGAATCCACTGAGCAATCTTAGCCAACTTAGCAATCTTGAGCCAGCTTTCAAAGTTCAACCCCAACACTTTGTCATTTTCTCTTTGCTCTTAGTTTTCATTAAGGCAACCATCATTGTAGACTGTTATGAGTTCAAATACAAAACAACTGATTATTCTGTTCTTTGTCTAAGTTTAGGCCAGTTTTTTAGACATTAGGTCCCTGCTAATTTAAATGGTGATGGTAACTGTCTTGGTCTGTGATATTCGTTTTAATGAAGCAACTGCATTTGCAGGTCTTAACTCTTGCTGAAGCAGGTAGCAGTTTGCTAATGTAGCAATGAACACTTGGGAAGGTGGCTACCGCCATAAGAATTGCAGTATATTAAGAGAATTTTGAGCAATGTCAAGTAAAACTCTGATAGGTAATTGTAAACAATTCTTCTATCTTAAGATAAACAAAACAACTGGCATTGTGGAAGCTTCCAGAATCTTGAACCTGTATCAGTTCATTCAACTATACAAAGACATTACGAGTCAAGCATCAGGAGTTCTTGCACAGAGTGGTACTTCTGAAGAAGCTGCTGAGAGCTTGATGTCTGTGTCATCTTGTCAGGCCAGCTTCTGGATGGGAAGGTATACTCTAGCTTCTGACCACAGTTACAACATTCAAGTTTTGGATGCTGTGTGTAAGATGTGAGCTACTAACACTTAATGATCAAAACTGCATGCTCTTGGGAGATGCAGAAATTCTATCATCACAGAAATGAATAGCACACCTTCTCTTGTACCAAGAGAGCTCTGGTGTACTTGGGTGAAACTCTTGGTGCTACCATACTTAAGCTTCAGAACAATAATTTTAATGATCAGTTCCAATATATACATGGTATGTGTTAAGTCTTCTGAATAAGGAAATAGGAGGAAATGGAAGCAATTGCAGCTACAAATCTGGGGTGTTTGACAGTGTTTGTTTAAACAGATTTTGTTATTGTTCCACTTAAACTTTCTCTTCCTCTTTTACATTTTGGCATGTGAAAGTTCCCATCTGTTGCTACTAGGAACTTGTCATTATAGCACTAATTTAACTTGCAAGACTGGAAAAATATGAACTGTCTCACACATGTTGACATCCTGCTTTGTTAACTACAGGAAAAGCACAAGGCTGAGGTCAACACCTGCAATAACTTCTGTGCAAACAATGTAACAGCAAGAAGCTTGTCACCCTTTCCCTGTGTGGAAATGTCGCTACCAGTAATTCCTTAGTTTTAGTATTCTGAAGGAGTTCAGGGCTCTAATTCAGTTTTAAGCGAGGTAAAGATAGGTTTTATAAGATAAAGTGATAAATATATAGTTCTTTATATCAACCAGTGCAGAGCTGGTAGACAGGCATTAGCTAGTTAACTGTCTTCTAGACCGTCACACTCCAGCTTTTAAAAACTGAAAGAAATCCACTCTCTCTTTTGTCATTGATTGGCATTTTGATGGCACACGAGATTATTGGACTTATATTCTAGTAGTGATCCTCTTGATAGGCGTGTTTTTATGTAGGAGATAAACCAATACACAAGAATTTGGCTATTGTGGAGTAGTTCAGCCTGACACTGGGTGAAAGGAGGGCAGATAGTTTCTGTTCTTTCGCCCAGTCATGTGATATGTGAGTTACAACTTCTAACACTTTTTTGTTGGTGTGAAAAAGGATTTTCATAACCCTTTGCAACACCAAAAGCAAAAATAAATGTGTATTCTAACTTTGCTTAGTTCATTTACTACCATTCGTTGGTAGCTTGAGGCTGACCTAGGCTGGGATGACGTAACTAGTCCATTCACAATATTGCACATTCCTTGCAGATAGGTACAGGTGTTCTTTCTGTCCATTGCTAATTATTAAAACATAGTAACTAGCATAGTTACTAGGGCAGAAGTATAAAACTTACTAGTTATCCAGGAGAAAATACTCTTGTCTCTTCTGCAGGGTTAAACAGTTAACAGACGAAGAGGAATGTTGCATCTGCATGGATGGACGTGCTGATTTAATCTTGCCATGTGCTCACAGTTTCTGCCAGAAATGCATTGATAAATGGTAATGGATATTAAATTATATTCTTTATTATATAGTATGTACTGGCTACCTGACATGTTTCAATTTAGTCTGACAGATTCCTTAGTTCCCATATACTAATGTCTGAAGACATTGACAAGCTAATGCACATATGACGTGTAACAGTCTTGAGCAAAAACAGACTGCAGCTGAAGGAAAAGCGTCTTCTGAAGAATTTCACTTTGGAAAAACTGACGTGTCTGTGTTTAGCCCATATCTGGGGCTAAACTATAGTAGTTGCTCTGTCCCCCTGATGATCCCCTTCCCCGCTGTCCACAAGGGGAACTGGGAAAAGAAAAGGCATGGGCTGAAGTGAAAAGAGATTTAATGAAACAGTCAAACTAATCCCAATATAAAGTTTGCAAAAGTCATACTCAGCCCAGTGAATGTGTAGTGATCATAATAAACAAGAATGCAGTTTTCAAGAACAGAAGGGAAGAACCCAAGCAAAAAATCTCCATCTCTTCCAGTAAGCTTGCACCTTTATACTGAGCATGATGTTTATGGTCTGGGACACACCTGTGAACCAGCTTGGATCAGTCGCCCTAGATGATTCAAAACTGCAAATGTCCTGCAGCCAATGAATGGCCTAGGATTATGTCCCAGCAAATCCAGGACAAGATTCAGATGTAGTTTTTAGTATTTACTTTGTCATTTCTTATCTCTCCTTTTGTAAAATGAGTTTGTAAGACTGTGGAAATAGGAAGGTAAGGTGGTCTGTCATATCATTTATTAGGTAATTAAATATCAGGGATTTTTTTCCCCGTATGTCATCCTCTCACTTTAAATAGCATACATTTTACTAATCCAAATATTTGAGACTTTTTCAAAAAAAGATGTCTTCTCAACAGCAGCATCTTCATATTAGGTATAACATGTATCTTACAATTGCTTCAGAATCAAGCTTCGTAGTAGACTGTACAGTTTTCAGCTTCTGTCTGATACACCAGATGTTGGGAAACTGAGAGAAAAATTGCTTCGTGGAGGAACATAACTCTTCTCTGACCATTCAGAAGACCTACAGGGATTCAGTCATTGTTCTGGCAGTCTAACTGGAGGTGATACAGATACTCTCAGTTAAAGGCTATTTTCACACTAGTTACTGAAAATGATTTTATGTTTAAGTCATGTAAATCTGCGATTGAGAACTTGTTTTGTGACTTTGTCAAAGGCTTGCTAAGGAGCAAGCTTTTACAACACAATGCTCCCCCAAGGCAAAAACTTAGTAAAACCCACTGGATCTAAGTGTAACAAATCATCTTTTGTTTCTAGGGAAACATTAGCATCTATCAGCAACACAGGGTTTACTTTGGCTAATCAGTCAGCTGAACTCTTAAGTTCAACTACATCATTCTTATTTTGGTATTCAGTTTTTGCAGTTCATCTCTTCTTAACTTAGGCACATAATAGAGGCTCCCAGCTCAGAAACATAATTGTTTGTGACCACTGAGAGGATCTCTCAGAACCCCATCCCCCTCTACCGACTAATGGCAAAACTTCAGTGGGCTGAATGACTCAGGAGAAGGATTCCTTTTTCTCTCTGTATAGGACGCTTATGGGGACCGGTTTCTAAAGTACCTCAGCTGAATGTCTCAAGATATGAATAATTAACTTGGACCATGGATTTCTATTTAAAATTTCTGAACTGGAAGAATAGAGCTACATTCAAAATCATTGGCCACTCTTTCTCACAAAGTGTTCAAACTGACAAATAAATATTCAGGTGGTCTAATCCAGTTAACCTGATCATTCTTGAAGTTCACACTGGATTGTTGGGTGGGTGTTGGGTTGGTTTTTTTGTTTGTTTGTTTGTTTTTTATTTGAAAGCTTTTGGCTATATTTTGGCCAGGAAGAGGAGACCATCAATGAAAAATACACATTTCTTTGACTTCCTAACAGGAGCGATCGTCACAGAAGCTGTCCTGTTTGCCGTCGGCAAGTGACTGGGGCAAGTGATTCTTGGGTGGTCTCAGATGCACCTACAGAAGATGATGTTGCTACTTATATACTTAACATGGTAGATGAGGCAGGCCAGCCTCACAGACCCTGACACTAGCCAACAAACTGATGATAGCAGAAGCACTTGAGGCTTTCCTTTCCATGAACATCTCCTTTTACCTCTCGCTGCCGTTTTTCCACAGTCTTTCTGTTCTTAGTTGCTGTGAATCTACACTGCTTTTTTAAAACACAGGGTGTATGGGCTAGTGTATGTGTGTGCAGTTTTAATTATTAATCTACACTTCCAGTAAACTCTTTGATCATTAACAAAGTTTATTATGATAATGACTTTTGATATTAATTAACATTTCAGTTACTAGATGAAGCAATTTATAACAGCACAACTACAACTGCTGAGGGCTGTTTGAACATCACAGTGTACTGCTACAGAAGATGAATCATGTCAGATGGCTTGACCTCACAGTTCTTATCCTTAAAAGCACTCCTTTTAGTTTCATGACAAATATGAATAAAGATGCTGAGTTAGCACTACTGATAATTAATTTGAAATTTTACTACTGAAACTTGAAGATGGCCCACTGCCTGTGCTTTGGTATCCGGTTACTGCTGCTTTTAGTGTTTACAGATGCTGATTTCAGTCCAATCTGAGTTTTAGTATTGTTTTTAATTTGTTTGGGAGAGTGTAGGCAGCTCTGTAAATGTACTTGTGCACTTGCTTTTATTCTAACACAATCGTTTCTTAGAATGTTTTTTTAAATATGATATTTAGCATAGTTGTCTTAGCCTAGACACATTAAACAGTTTCATACACAGTTCTAGAAAAAAGTAAATCAGTTTCTTTGTAGTTGTTTTGGTTTTTTTAATCAAGAGCAGCCACAGTTATTTTTAAACATTAGGCATATCTGAAGAGAATGACTTTATTTGAATTAACAGTTAAAGTGTGCATTAGTCTGATGCTGTGGTTTTGTCTTTTGAGTTTGGTGATGAAATCAGTTGTAAGGTATAGTAAGCATTACATACGGTGATAAGTAAGGGTGCTGTGCTTTATATCTGTAAGTGCAATATGCTTTCATGTAGCAGAGAAAAACTCAGTAACGTTGCTTGCTGTGAGGTGTGCATGTGACAGCTTGGCAAAAAGGGGTCTCACAACTGAAGTGCAACAGTATATTTCTGTGTTTAGCAGAGTAAAATCTTTAAAGAGCTGAGTTTAGACAGTCTAAAATGTTAGTATTCAGGAAACCCAATTTAAACCTCTTTTACATAAATAGTGTTATGGAAATTAACTGCTGTTGTAGACAGTTGTTTGTTGTTTTTTTTAAATCTGTATTAACAAATACTGCTGTTTTAATTTGAGGCTATTGAGAAATACTCCTGTGTAGCATTTGAGGGATTATCAGCACAAATTTTGGTTAGTATAAGACTGCATTTTGAATTGCCATGCCTGTTAAAATTCAAGGATGCCATAAGGTTAAGGCCTTTTATTACAGAGAGGTTCAGAACTAAAGGACATGTGCACACTTAGATTTAGCACATTGAGGTTGTTTTTATCAATTGGCTACAAAATAATTTAATTACATTGGAAAACAGATCTTGGGAATTTCTCTATTACACTTCTATTTCTTAAGGAATGTGCATGCTACATGGCACCCATTTGAGCTTGGCTTTATGACAGAGTTGTCAAATTTATCACAGACATTAAAATGGATGAGCAAGGTACTCTTCTTGTGTGTGTCATCTACAAGCCAGTATGGCTTATTGTGTAAATCTGTATTTATCCTTTGAAAAAACTCCACTTATATATGCATATAGCTTAGAACTAATTTTTCCCCTTTGTTAATCCTTCAGTATCAATGAGATATTATTCAGAAAATGTATGGACTGTTTGGTTGTGTAAAGGATGTTAGTATTCAGGCTGAAAATTAAGGATTTTTCCACTAAATTATTTGCAAGTATTCGTGATCACAAACCAGTTTGGTTTCTTTTTGCTGCTTGCATTGGTCCACGTTCAGAACTTTAAACTAACCTCTGAATTTCTTAGACTTTTTTATATCACTGGAACAGAAAGAGTGTCTAAATTAAAGCTGCAAGCTAACTTTACTTTTCAAGTATTTCAAGATTATACTTCTGAACTGAGATTTTATAAGTTGACTTTCTGCTGTGAACTTACGTGAACTTCTTAAAGTCTAATTTTGTAATGATGCAAACAGGTTAATTGCAGGAATTACAATATAAACTAATGCAAAAATTATTTAAATAGTGAAAAGTAAACTTTGTATTCTGTACAGCTTTTTTAAATTAAGTTGCTGTAATTGACACTGCTGTGATGTAGATACTGTAATGTGTGCCTTGTAAAATATATGTACTGTATGTTATATGGGATAATAGGTACATTAACACTGGAAAACTAATAATTTGCTTATGGTTGGTATTGCCTAGTCTGAATTGCTACATTTAGCAGTTTTGGAAAGGGTATCACCTTGGCAGGGGCATAGCAATGGCTTCCAGAAGCTAGACCTTGAAAACATGAATTACAACAAATAGCTGTTGATGGAGGGCATTAGAAAACTTTCTTGTCTTAGGTGAAGATTTCTTACAGGTTTAATGTGAAATTGTAATTTAAACATTCTAGATTCATATTAATAGCTAAGGACATTTCAGTATATTAAACTTTATGTATAAATTGTGCAATAAAGTTACTTTGGAAGGAATGCAAATGTTCTTTTAAGCTTAAGAAATCTCTTGGCATTAATACCATAAAATCTGAATGAATTTTAATCTAAATACAATTCCATTGTGCTGGAAACACAGGTATTGGAAATAGGAAAGCATAACTTGCTGGTAAGCAACTAACTCTGAACCAGACACTGCTACTGAGTGAAGGCTCAGCTGTCCATGTTTTGTGATGAGGTCAAAACAGGGATGTTGGCTGAGGCCAGATGTGGCACTGGAATGCCATTATCTCGCTTATCACAGCAGTTAGCTGTTCCAGGCAGATTACTTTTTCCTGTGGCAGAAGACACTGAGTTTGAAAGGCCACGAGGAAATGTTTGTACAACCAAAAAGCCCACTTAGTGATATGGCTACAGTCCTACCCCCACACTTTACAACATAGAAACCTGAGGTATCAATGTTAGCCCTTTTGGTGGGGCCTGAAATTTTGTCTTCCTCGCCCTCCCCAAAAGGGATCCCCTTTTGGTAAACTGCATTCTCAGTGCACAAGTTGTAGGAGTTGTATTTTCTTACAGCTGCAGAGTAATTGGTGCATCTGACTGCTGAAATGCAACCAAACCTAGAGCAGAACTGGGCTGTTTGTGTCACACCTATAGCAACCCACCCTATTAAGAAATAAATCCAGCTGCCCTTAGCCCCCTTAATCTCTGAGGACTCAGCTAGATCATAAGAGGATTCATCTCTTACTAAATTTATGTCCACTTCACCCCAACACATTGTACAGGTGATTATAAGTATCCATTATGAATCAAATGTCTCTTAAAATTTGAAGTGAGCTGTTAAGAGGGTAGCTTAAATGCAGCTCTGAAAAGAGACAAATGCATATTCTGATTCTTCTGTTTTTTTCAAAACAAGCTCTCCAGAACATTCTGCAGCAGTGGGAAAAATTAAATAAACTCAGCTCCTTAAAAGGACATTATTGAGGAGCAGACTTCTTCAAGGAATGAATTCTTTTATTTTTTGATTTATTTTTTCTTCCATAGAAGTGTGATTTACTTTTTTTCCCAAGTTATCCCACTGTATTTCTGATAGCATTCTTAAGCTTTAAAATATTAAGGTTTGGAGTATTCTTGTCAGATTTTTCCTGGTTTTTAAGAATAATTGAAGTGTATAATTAATGTAACTGTCTCCTCTGTTTAGTTACTTGGTTTGTCTGTTTGGATCTTTCGAAGCCAAGTGAGAAATGGGAGAGGAATTCATTAACAGATCAGGAAATTCAAATTGGCAAACTTACCAGTTGACAGACACACCAGGAGGTAGGTGTACTTGAGGAACTAACAAATGTATACATTTACTAGGTTTCAAATTTAGACACCATATTATTGTGCACATTTCCTTTTTTAGTGGGAAATGGCATTTTGAACTTCTAGAGCTTTCCTTTGAAGAGAATCCTATATAAAGTGATAAAGGTTTTCTAATCCATACTCATTCCAGTTCTGGAAACAAAGACCTCTGTGCTATAGGTTTGAACTGAGCTGTTAAGTTCCATTCCTGTGTGGGTGGATGTGCCAAATGCATTATTTTTAGAAGGGAACATCTTAGCTAGGGTTCTCTGTGCTTTGTGTCCCACTGAATCCTGAACAGTAGCCTCCCTGGGGAGCCTTAAAGGTGCTTGACATAAATGGAAGCTGTGCGTTAACCTCTTTGGCCTTAATTCCTGACAGTGTGTATGCATTTTTTATTTTCGTATTTACTAAATGCACATGCCGTGTTCTGGAAGTAATTATGTTGTGACTGTTATTTTCTTTGTTTTCTGTTGTTAAAGCATTCTTGGATATAACTTACTGTAAGGTTTTATCCTCACTTGTTTTAAGTGAGTGAATGAAACTCTGCTTTCTTATAAATATATCTTAAAATGTAGTAAGTTCAAAACTGGATTTTTTTGTGTGAATTATTCATATGTCCAGTTCTGTAGCATAGAATTTATCATACGGCAACATACTTTTAAGGACCAAACGTTCTTTTCCTGTTGCTACATGTAGCTGAGATCAACCTGAACAGGTCAGCTTTCTTTTCCAGTAACCACAGTGTATGATCACCAGATGATGTGTTTTGCTGTTACCTAGCCATGTTATGTCTATGAGGGATCTGACAACACATTCTACTTTTGTATCTGAGCTGGCAAGATGTTAATTAGCAGATGATTGCTTGCCTCACTAACCTAGCTATCCAGGTTAAAATATTAAACAGTGAAATTAAAAAAAATATTACCAGGTTTGTGAATTTGGATGGAACTTTGCACAATGTGCATCTGATGGAGGAATATTATCCAACAGGTAATTAAACAAGCAGTCTTCTTTGGTTCAAGATGCTATTTAAAAATACAAGGTGGTTTTTATGAATTCATCTTAAATTAGTCAGAAACCTGCCCTTTTGGAATTTGATTGCTTGTGGAACAAGGTAGCGTTCCACTAATGTGGTTCCAGCTTGCTTCAATAAGTCTTCCAGACTTTTTCCTGCGAGATGATACCCATTAGTCTTGGTTAATGATTAATGAATTAGCAGTGTTGATGTCTCTCTGTTACTTATACTACTCTCTATGCTTCTTAACATTGATACTTAGTGCTGTGAGAGGTACAGGGGAGAAATACACACACTTTGGTGACAGATTAATCTGTACTCTTGTGCTTCCTGAGTGCTGCTGGTGTACAGAAACAAAGGGTTTGTATACAGAGACACATTTTTAATCTTCATCTAAAAATCTTTATTACACTTCCTACTGAAGAAAACAGTTTGCCATCTTGACTGTAGCTGAAGGTCTATGTTGATGTTAACTGTTTCAGTTTATCGTGTGTTGGCTTCTTAGTTGTGTTGGTTTTGTCAGTTAAAGCTGTTCTTTGTGTTCCTTAAATTTATTTCAGTGGTGAGTGTCAGAACTGCTTTCCTACTCCCAAATTCAGGTGTTTTGACTCTCAGTTTAGTATCAAAATAAGTCTCCAGTATTAGAAAGAGGTACCACATGCCCTGCTCTGGTGTCCAGCTTGAATGAGCAGGAAACCAGCGATGCAGCAGAGGCAGTCCTACTGTTAAGTCCTACTTCAGGACTTCATGCCAAGTCTTCTGTTGGCACAAATCTGAGCAGTTGCTTCTCATTAACACTGAATTGCTCTGAGTCAGCTAAACCTTTAGCTCTTTCACATAAATACTGTTTATTAACTTTCTTATCTCCACGGCTTTTTCCAGTTTTCATGCTGTAATTGTCCTTAATTTTGCTTTAATCTTCTGTGCATAAGTTTTCAGTTCTTCTTAGATGTGGAGACCTTGACCAGCTACAGTTGTATTAAGAGGTATACAGATAAAATCCCCCTAACTGTATTTTTATAGGATATTTATTAGTGTAATATTTACTGCTTCCACGAGAGGCAAAAGATAAACATGATTTAACCCAGGCACAGAAGGAAAAAGCAATTTTACAGACATCCCTCCACGCACCTACCTTTTTCAGAATTAGATTCTAGCTAAGCTAATAGAAAGGGTTTAGCTGCAAGTAAAGAACAGTTTTACAAGAAAGTAAGGTAAGGGATGAGGAAAAAAAAATGTAATAGCCAGTGGCAGAGAAAACAGTTTAGATTTGCTGAATAACAGAATGGAAGAGCATCACTAGAAATTGTTCAGTTGTAGCAATCAAATAACCATAATAAACCATTTTAGGTGAAAGTGAAAAATACTCTGAGCTAACAGATTTAAGGAAGACTTAAATAATGTTTGAACCTTAACACCAATAAGATTATGAGAAAATAGGATATTCTCCCACTCTGAAGCAGCATTTGCCCCATTTACTAGCTATATGGATGTTCTAAGCTGTGGTATAACCAGGTTTGACCTCAGCACTGTTGGAGTTGCAGGGGCAGGAACTCAGCGACCATGTTGTCTCGCATTGAAGTTAACATGTTCAAGAGTAATTCAGGTATCAGTAACACTTCAGCACTGGGTCTGTCCTTCATTATACACATACCCTGAGACTCCAAGTTATTTTGAACAGCCATATGTTAGAACAAAAGTGCAACTATAATAAAGAAACTGAAGTACAAGAACAGAGCTTGAGAATCAATAACTTTTTCCTAACTAAAAGATGACTAAACCAAATGTAGTAGTGGAAGCTTGGAAGGGAGTTGGTTTCCCTAAATATAACACTATTAGCTCAATTTATCCTTAGAAGCAGTACATGGGGAAGCACAGAAAGCAGAAGTTGTGGTCATGGCCACCGGTGTGTTACTGTGTTTTGTGTGTCGAAATCAACTGTCCATCAACTGAATATTCAAATCCAGTTTTGTTTTTTTTTCTTTAATAAGAGCTACAGACATATTAGAACCTGACGCATTTGAGGCAAGTAAAGCTTAAAAGGCATTAAACATACATGAATTTTGTATACTATTAAGAAAACTTAAGTAAGAAATCATAAGTGACAGCAAAAGTAACAGCAATAGCAATCTTCAGGTGAAATGACACAAATAAAGCAGTGTTTATCACATGAAAGTACTTAGTTTAAATTCTTCATCCAGGTTATTTAACCTGGATGCGGACACTTTTCTCAGGTAAATGTGTTGATAATTTATTATTAAGTTGTACTAATGATGACAAGATGTCCACATTTTATGCAGGTAAAATACTTGAACCACTGTTTACAGACTTCATCCTAAAAAAATTACACTTGCTGATTCTGCTAATGCATTATAGGAGCTGCTAAAGTTTGTAACAGTGAGGCCAGTAGGTATCGTTGATAAAGAACTTTGGACACAGAGCTGAGCAGCACAACACTGCTTCACACTATTTTTAGCTACACAAGGAATACAAAATCTGGCAGTAGTTGAACACCATGAACATTAGGCTAGGTCACTGAAGAGCCGAAGTCAAGTCTCCCACCATCTGTCTGCAACCTTATTTTGGATTAAAGTCTGCAGTTACTGCAGCTCCCTGTGTGACACATTTACTGTAATGCTGACTGAATGGCTCAAACTTTGCTCCTGTACCTCGGTCTCCCTCAGAGCAGCCATACTGCTAGGCTGCTTCCTAAGGGTCCTTAGATTTAATCTCTCCTACGGGGCTCTTACAGGGCTGCACAGCTATTAGAGGTGACAGGGAATTCCTCTTCCCTTGTTTGGTGCTATTTCCCTGCAATCACTATTCAGGACAGCAGGTACTATTTGATAAAGAGTCCTAGATACTGCTATGGACTGTCACAGCCTGAGAAGGGTGTGTATACCTTCAGGACTTTATACATTTATGCCATTAATAAGTTCTTGAGTACTGGTGATGTCACCACTACTACATCTGACTACATTTACGAGAGAAGTTGAGACTGATCAGCTCTTGAATGGAAGGATGTAGGTGCCCAGCCACTGGGAGACAGGCCTGGCCTAAGAAATACAAATGGCACAAGACATCTAATGGTCTAGTGAGGCTTGACTGGCCAGTATTCACTGTTTGCTTCTTATGCACTAATTCTGAATTACTGATTTAAAATGCCTAATCTTCATAGGTATTCTATTATATACCTAGATGTCTAGCTATGAACTCAAGATCCTAGCTGAGGGACTAGGCCTTCAAATTAAGTAGTGCACTGTTGGACTTAGAGGCATCGACATCCTTTGCTGTCCCTAACCTTTAATCCTTTTTTGGTGTGAAACTACATGCAGCTTCTACAATACATAGATGCTATCTTGGTATTATCTTTAATCCTTTCTGAATGAGTAGTACTCTGTCTTTAAAAGAATTATCAAATAGAAAAAAAAAAAAAGATTGAAAGTATTAAATGTTCCAGTAGCTGTATTTTACTAGCCACTCCATCATAACTAAAAAGTTGAACGTGACTTGAAATTACATACTTCAGGTGGACTAACTTCTGTATAAATAGTCAGTTTGACATCTCAGTCAACTCTGATTGACTAAAACACAAACTAACAAATGTGTAAAAATGTCAGAAGTAGGACCAGAACCCAGGTCTGGAGTTTCTACCACTGATTCGTAAGAACACTTCCTTTGTTCAAGTAAAAAATTTCTCTTTACACAGAAACAAAATGATCTGCATAAATTTCCGAGTAAATTGAACTGCCATGTCCACATATTCCCATTACAAAGCAATAAAAATGTGCTCTCAACTTTCAAGGCAAAGTTCTCATGGTATAATTAGAATCTTCTAAAATGTACAATAGCAATGATCTTGACAGCATGTTTTCTGTTTACTAGATTAAAAAGCATTTATCTGCTGTTCTTCAGACATCCTACATGACAACAGGAAGTAATTAATTAGTGACTAAACAAGACTACCAGATTGCAGCTTTTCTTGTTTTCCAGTATAACTGCTGAAACACAAAGATAAAAACTGTCAGAAAGGGTAGCCTCAAAAGTAGGCACCCCGTACAAATTGCTAATGAATAAAAGATTTAATTTAGAATTGCTAAGTGCTGTGATGGCTGCTGAGACTAGCAGGATGAATTCAGGTGCATGTGTACAGGCAGCATCTGCAGAATGAGTGTCTCACAGATGCACCATCAGTATTCTCCAAGCTACAATATAGTGCACAGCTGAGGCAGTATGACACAAATATTACATGATCCTGAGTTTGCATTTATTTACAGCAATCTTACAAAGCCTTATGTTTGTAGAAACTGAAATCTACTGCATGAGAATCATGCAGTAAGAGATAGCAGCAAGTGCTGTTTACCTTCCATAGATACTCTTTTTCTGTATACTGTTCAGTTGTCTTGGCAGCATCAACGACAGACGATTCAATGTTAATTAACATCTTATCCTGCTTAGGAGTGAAATGTTCTCATTTCTTTGAGTTTGTAGCTACTTGGACAGAGTAGAAATCTCTTCTGTTTTCATAGCATCAAACAGGAAGCTAAGTTCATTGCACAGTGTCTCATACCTGAAGGCCATCCGGATCTGTGCAACATTTGTCTTTCGAATGTCATTTCCCTCAGGCCCTTCTTTACAGTAATTCACCCCTAAGAATTTCTGCTTTTCCTGTGAATGGGATTAAACGTAGGAAGAAGTCAGTTCAACAGCTTGGATTTATTGTATAACTGAGTATTTGCTAGTTGAACAACTCCAGTGCAAGTGAAAAGAGCAGCTTCAACCAGATGGCCATTGAACTTTATCTCAGAGTCTTAACCAGCTTTAGAGATTTTAAGGCCAAAGTTTTACACATAGAATTACTCAGTACTGCACTTTCTGGTTTGCTTAAACCCTTTGTGCTAGTGTTCACTCTTCACTGCTCTGTCTTTGATGTGAATTTGAAAAGAGGCTTAAATTTCTTTTGTTAGGTCAGTGTTGCACAAGAGGAAAATGAGTAGCTGTCACTAAAAAATACTGAAAGAAACACCAGCTCCTCAAAAGGAATGTTTGAAAGAGACATAGAACAACAGATGCTCTAAAAATAAGTCCTAGAGAAGGCCATGGATGTATAGAATTTTGAAGTTTGCATATCTAAACCAGAATATTTTCTGTAGTACTCCCAAGCAAAAACAGATCTTGTTTATAGTAGCTAGTTTGTTTTTACTCAGTGCAAGACATGATGTATAAAATTACTGATGAAAAGATATCACCCAAATAATTAAAGGTTTGAGACAGGAGGCAGCAGTGACTATAAACAGGCACCTGGTGTCTCTATATGTTTTGGGAATTCCAAAACGAAGCTAATGAGGAGAAATTAAATGCTAATAATTTTTTAAGTGTAAGATTGCTGAGCAGATAGTTGCAAATATTTCTAGAAGAGAGGATAGGGATGTGCACAAATACATCACGTAAGCACCTAATACTGAATTTTCAGGCTACTGACTTCTCGGTTTCTACTTGCCCTGAAGAGAGATTGTTTTCAGCCATAATTTACCTTATCTGACAATCCACTCTGCAGTACACTGTTTCTTGCTATTTCACACAAGTCACAGGTACTTAGTTTCCACACCTGGGCTGCAATGGCATATTCTTCCATGAGAGCTTCCTGTATCACCAAAGATGTTTAGGATTAAATTACATGTAAATAGGATGTACATGCAGATATGTGGTCATTACTAATTAAGGAATTTCTACATGCTCTGTAAACAGCTGTGAAAAATTAGAGGTTTAGGATTTTAACATCACAATTACTAATTAATAGAATTGTTGGTTTGGTTGTGGTTTTGTTTTTTTTTTTTATCTCCCCAAATGACTGTTAAATAATTAATAGGCACAGGGTGTCCAGTGTAAGAAATTGCAGCCTGTATCCAGTTCCTTAGAGGAATTTATTTCAAATGAGATCCCAGGGTATATAAACACCTTGAAGGTTCTAGTCACAAATATTTAATGAATACCTGCGTAGATAACAGGGCAATTTCTCACTTCTGACCTTCCACACAGGGAGGTTGGGTCTGACTCTAGGGGACCGTCACAACTGAGTATCTTCCACACTGTGTGTAACTCCACTTGTGCTGCATTACATCCATGCAGAAAGCCCCCACAGAAACTCTTCTAGACACTTGTCATGGCCCAGAAGCAAGCCTAGGTAGAGCACACCAGAGCTCATCTTGTCGTCAGAACACAAATGAGCAATGTACAGGCCACTCTTAAGGCACAGAATGTCTCAAAGTCAGTGTAAACCACAAAATTTAAGCATCAAAACCAGTGACCAGGCATTTCTACCCTGATGGGCCACTCAAGGGCAAGACTCAGTTTCACTTTGCTGAGCAAACAGCTCATACATCAGCCTGAGAGATTCCACATTGTGGGTTTGTAATGTACTTCCCCAGATTTGTTAGTAAGGAAACTGGACTTTCCTGGCTCTCTAGAGGATTGTTTATGAAGGCTCAAACCTCCCTTCAGCCTCATCCTTCATTCTATACTTCAACAGCCAACACTGGAGAGGCAAGAGTACAAAAGAAACATAATTAGGAAATCAGACACTTCCTTCTGAAACCTAACAGTGAGTAGTGGACTGAAAATGAGGAAGAATAATGGATGAAGTGACTGAAAGACATGAAACTTTATATCCTAGACAATGATATAAATCAGGTTTCTGGTCATTTTGGGCCTATGTGGAGCTGTTGCCAAACAGACAGCCAAGTGCTCTCTGCAGCTCTTACCTTTGTATAGTGGAACTGCATAGGGTCATCTGTGGAGAGAGAGACATGAAGTCCCTTATGTAGAAATTCCCGTAGTGGGTTTTTTGAGTACTCCAGGAACAGGCTGTTGTTACTAAGTGGAGACATAGCAATGGGTATTTGTGCAAGATAATAAAGATATTGGAGGACAGGACTCTGAAAAACAAAGCACAATCAACATTTAATGGTCTACATGGTAATGAAGAAAAGGTTTTCTCTTGGATAAAATGGAAACAGCATTTCAGAGACAGGACTAAGATCAAAAAACCTTAGGCTGACTCTAAAATTACATCTTCAGAAAATATTTTGAAGTCTGAATTTTAGATGTTGCTAATCTTTATTAAAATAAGTTACATTCTTCAACATACGTGTCATCTTCTTTTCTAGATATGGTGACCAGTAATATGATAGATTAGTAAGTATTGTTGCTAAGGACACTGCATGTGATACTAGCTGCATACCTTCCCCCAAAACTTGAAAGCCACAGATATGTAAGAACTGCTGAGCAAATTGTTATTTTCAAAATTGCAGTCCAATAGATAATTTAGGGATTTTTTTTGGAGCAGAGGTAGTTTTAGTTTATTAGAAGTCCTGTGTTTCTGTTGCAGTTATTATAAACAATCTGTGGTCACCTCATTTTTATTACTATTTTTAGCTTAGCCAAGCTGCGGATGGAACAAGGGCCTTTATTACTGTTATCTGCTGTGCCAAGTTGTTGCACCAGGTTAAGCAGGAGAGAGGGAAGAGAATGCTTTAGTCAAATACAGTCCTCTGTCTGGGTCTAATTGTAGGAGTTGCTGGTTCAGAGCACAACATCAGACAGGGTTTTAAGTAACATTTTTTTAGTCTTGTTGGGTACGTTGAAAAATAGAATGTTTCTAGCGTTAAGGAGAAAGTTCAGTTTAGGAAAGAACTCTACCAAAATTTACAATACACTTAGTGCAAGTCTGCCA
Source organism: Ramphastos sulfuratus (assembly GCA_013399055.1). NCBI lineage: Eukaryota > Metazoa > Chordata > Aves > Piciformes > Ramphastidae > Ramphastos > Ramphastos sulfuratus. Next base: position 156,377 of record WBNM01041951.1, read on the forward strand.
CCCACTGACCAGTTATTTTAATTACAAAACAGTGGCCTAGGCATGCTTTATGTAATGGTTTTTATTAACTGATATGCCAGGAATTATAATGTTTGTCATGTCACAAAAAGTTGTGTATAAAATATTGCTGTGTTATACATCTACATTGGTCTTCTTGATCAGCTGATCCCAGTTACTCTAGGTATGAATAATCAAAACCTTAATGAACTTCTGAATGAACCTTGAAGTACAAGAGATGCCAGTCAGGGAAAATTACCTTTGTCCCTGTATATTATAAAGCAGTATTTTCCATGAGTTCTTCTGGGGCCTAAACCAGGGAGTAGTAACAAGTCTAAGCATCTTTTTCCATATATTTTTATCACTGCTTGGAATAGCCAAAAAACAAGTGCCACCAAGTCTTTGACTTATCTGAACAGCTGATCTTCCCTCTAAAGACACAGCTGTAAAATACTGACTTAGGAAAAGCTGTACTTTCATAGCTTAAATAAGAAGTAGGAAGTTCAACTGAGATTTATTTAATAGAATGGTTTGGGTTGGAAGGGACCTCAAAGATCATCTAGTTCAAATCCCTCTGCTATAGACAGGGACACTTTCCACTAGACTAATTAGCCCTATCCAGCTTGTCCTTAAACACTTCAAAGGAGGGGGCATCCACTGCTGTGAGCAACAGGTTCCTGCATCTTACCACTCTCACAGGAAGGAATTTCAACCTTACAGCTCCTGTAAATCTACTCTCAGTTTGAAGCCATTACCCCTTGTCCTGTCACTACATGCCCTTGTAAAAAGTCCCTTGCCTTCCTTCTTATAAGCCCTCTTTAAAATACTGGAAGACTGCAATAAGGTCTTCCTAGAACCTTCTCTTCTGCAGGCTGGACAACCCCAGCTCTCTCAGCCTGTCTTCATAGGAGAGGTGCTCCAGCCCTCTGATCATCTTTGTGGACCTCCTCTGAACTCACTCAAACAGGTCCATGTTTTTCTTATGTCAGGAGCCCTGGAGCTAAACACAAGGTGGGGTTTCTGATCGAATTGAAGAGTTACTTAGGCCTTGCTAAGAAAATTAATTTTAGGGTGCCCAGATAAAGTCCGTTTGGTGACTGCCATTTGAATCAGTGACTGATGTCCAAGCAGATAGTGATTACATTAGGTGAGCAACCAAGCAGTACCTTCTTCAAGAGCAATCCATGAGAAATGTTGTCTGCAGTCAGAAAGGCTGATACAAGGTGTGTGATAGACCCAGCTTCTCCACAATGAGGTCGAAAGAGAAAAGTACACATGCCTCTTTCCCTGAGGAGATTAAAAGCAAGTTCTACTAGCAAAACCTGCACTGTTCATCATCTAGTTTGTATATAATTGTTGTTAATATGGGAATAGTAAGAAAAAAAGTTACACATTCTCATACATTTGACATGACATTTAATCAGGCCTACCCCTTGGCTGCTATCAGAAGAGGCATGTCCCTCTACCCAGGCCCCTTCTACCACTTGACATCTTTGTGTCTTCCGTCTTCCCAGTTACACCTCATGTAACAATTATTTAGCTACCCTGTGAACGGCTATTGAACTGATTTCAGTTGAGGGGAGTGACAGATGGGAAGATAAGTGAACGGATGCAACCTGTGGCTGCATAACTCCCAGATTCAAAATGAGGGAAGAACATAAAGCATATTGTCAAGAGCTAGCTAACTACCTAGTGTGATGACAACCTGCCTTCTCACCAGCTTAAGTGTAGCATAAAACACACTCTCAGTAGCACAGAGATGATCAAGGAGTGTTACTTATTACACTAGACTTCATGCTTTAACTTCTAGAACTGTTTTAATCATCCATATAAAAAATTATGCTGGATTTTAGGGTCTGATGAACCCTATTGCTCAGTGTGGAGAAATGTCCCATAAATACTTGGAGCTGTTCAAATCAAAGAATTTCAACAAGGACTGCTAGAGTAAGGCAGCTGTAAGGTATATACTTTGTAATGTTTCTCCTGAAAATGGATGTGAAGGTGTATTCCTTGCTGACTTTGCTAATACTACTAAAAGTATGTTCTTCTCAGGTACTGGCTGTGGTGCCTCTGATACTCCATATATTTAACAGGCTGAAGGGTTTTATGGACTCGCTGATGCTTTGTGTCACTATTTCACTTAGTTGTAAAGAATATTTAATAATTAGGGACATTTTCAAACAGTAGCAAAATGATCTTAAGGTTAAAAAAGAAATGTGAAGTTCTGAGAGCATCTCTGTCTTTGGAAATGAAAAAAATCATAGACTATAGAGAATGTAAAGGAAAGGAAACCAGGAGACAGAATAACTTAGGTATTTGCTGTACTGTGTCCTGAAACTAACAACTGTTTGTTGAAGGTACAGGGTAATTTAAGGTGGATGTTTTTATTGCAAGTTTTGATTGTATAGGGTAGTAAAGAAAGAAATGCTTGAGGTAGCAGTGGGAGAGAAGAATTTTATAACATCTTGAATGTTAGCTTGGATAAAACCTACTAAGATGACAAACCTATGTGCCTCCTATAAGAAATTGTCAAAACATTTTCTAAAAACTAATGAACCAAATCCTTGCCAGGTAACTGATGACACCATAATGTCAATGGTCAGCTTCACTGTGCCACAATTTGAGTCAGTTGTGCAGACCACTCAGTGAGTCAGGAATGTAAACCCAAGTTGAATTTCAAGCCTTACTGAGCCCCGTAACAAAATCTGCTTTTACAGTCATGATCTTACATTCGTAATTCCCGGTGTTACCTGCCTAGACATTGGTCTCAAGAGTAGTAAAACTGAATGAGTCAACAAGCATGCTAAATTAAGGTAGCTAGATGTGCAGTTTATAATTAACAGCAGCAACCCTTAAACCAGTACTTCGCAACATTATGTTGTATCTCTCAAATTACCAGGAGATAACAAGCTACTCTGAGATACATTTGGAGATCCACCATGAATCCAAACAAAGGTAAGTCAGTTTTGTGGGGTTTCTTTTGTTCAATGTATTCAGGTGTACAGCATTCACAAAACAGAAACACAAAAGTCTAACAGAAATATTAATCTGATGACTTCACAAATTCTGAGTTCATTTTGCAGTTAACATTTTCAGAGTAACTCGTGTACTCCTCTTAGACTCTAAAATAATTCAATGTAATCTTTGCTTCAAGAGATACATGATCTAGACACTGACCAAGATTATTGTTTTTTTCTTTCTGGAAGCTCATAAAAGAAAAATTACTACTTACTTCCTAAGGTTGTTTAGCAACATGATGTTCACATACATATAATACAAGTAGTAGCTGTATGGGGGATTCTTCTCACTGGTCCAGAGGTCAGGGTTAAGACTCTTGTCAGAGAACATGTGGCCGCTGTGTTTGGATTCATCATCAACACTGTCAAAGCCAGTCACCTGGTGGGAGAAGAGATTGACAGAAATCAAGGGCTTTCAGAGCAAACTTTCATGTTACTTCTGCTTTGTGACTTGCTCGTACAAAGCACCTAGTCCTTGTTCCACATTTCCCTCGTGCAGGCAGTCCTGCTGCTCTGCCCTCCTACAGACATGCAGACAGCAGGAATAACATTTTCTCAAAGGAAGTGTCACCCATTTTCTAAATCCTGAGACAAGTAGGAGGCCCAGGTGCCTTCAGACTCCTGTGGGGGACATAGGCCTGTAAAGTTCCCTCAGATCCAGAGGCATTTTTGAGACAAGCTCAAAATACACATCCTTGGGTTATGATGTTCCCTCTATACAGGAACACGTGAATTTTTTTTTTTTTTTTGGCCAGTCTTTATAGAGATGATTACTGAGAGGACAAATAGCTGTTGAGCTATTTCAGAGGAAATAAACAGCAGCTATTTACAACAGGACCTTACCCAGGCTTTTGTTCAATTGTGTATCATGGCTTGAAAACAATGCAAGTAATCTATGGAGAAGGAAGCTTTTTTAGTGTCTGGAAGCAGCTGTGGGCAAATAAGTTTTTATGAGTAGGAGGGGATTGGTTTCCTGAGAGAACAGAAAATCTAAGCATACTTACATATTTCAGGAAAAGGTGCAATTCTTTGTGGTCTTTGGGATTGATTGTTGCTTCAAACAAAGGTACAAATATGTTCTCCAGCATCTTCCCAAAACTAGGCAGAATATTTTTTGATCTAAATATATCACTGAAAAGGAAAATACATATGCAGCTGTGACCATTCTTTACTCAGCTTGTATTTTTCCTCTACTTCCATATTTATTTGGCAGGTTTTGTTTTTGTTTGTTTGTGTATGTGCTACAGCTTCTGTTCCACCAGGATTCAGAAATTGAAAGTTTATATTAGGATAGAGATTGTCTCTATGCTCTGTTTCCTGCACTGCCTGGCATTCTGCTTCATCCAGGTTCTGCTGAAGCTCCAAAAATAGATACAGTATGTAGGGGTAGATTGTCTCAAGACAGTGACCCTTTTGCTTACAGCAATCCAAGTACTAATAGAGGAGATAAGGAATTACCCCTCATGAAAGAATTCTGGTTTTTGAAGTTGTAACTGCACCAAATTAGACTAAAATGTTCTGCTATAGTGAGCCTCTCAGAAAAGAGGGACAGTACTTGAGTGTGTGACAGTACTTCCTTAAAGGCAGGAAAGTACTGACTCTGCTGTATATGCAAGAAATGGCTATGTAAGGAATTAAAGAAGAGACTTTCTCCCTAATGAGACACACACTTTGGGGGTTGTAAGCAACCATGACAGCTCTTTTTCCTACTCATATTCCAGCTATGCAATTTCAAAACATGGAGCTCAGCTCCTAAGGCTGACAAAATTATCATGTGAGACTGTATTTCCAATATATAGCATTGGAAATAAAGAACCATTTAGTAAAGTCCCAATGGCTGCTTAAAAACTAAGAAAAACTAGCACTCAAGTTTGCAAATCGACAATCTGGGTTGCCCTTTCCAGTTCACTCATTTAGTCACTGATTTTGAGGAAGCTTGATGATAACAGTTTCAGAGAGCATTTTCTACTCCTTTGTGGAATGAAAAAGTTGATTTATTCTCATTACTAAATTGTATTTTACCTTGCCTTTTAATGCAGCTTAATTTCACCCTATTGAAATTTCTGGGTTTAGTATCTTCAGACTTATAAATAATTCACATTAGTTTTTAATAGCTTCATAAAAAGTAGATTCAAACCCCATCTCCTGTCTTCCAAACCCAGACTGTCAGGAAAACTGTAGCAATGGTCAAGAATAAATTTCCCAGGGTGCTGCTTATAATTAGAACTACAGGACACCTCATAAACATCTGAAAAAGTAGCAGAAATTAAAATACTGGCATGATTTTAAACTTTTTAAATTACCAAGAGCTCCTGATTACTTACTAGATTCTGGGAACCTGAATTATCCAGCGCATATTAGGGGAATAAACTTTATGCTTAATGAACCATTTTGCCAAGTTCAGCCATTCATCTGGAGACCGTCCATAAATGGATAAGCGAGGTTCTGTATACTGGTACTTACTTTCTTCTAGTTCACGGGCTACTTCCTATTGAGCAATAAAGATACTTGCTTTAATATGGACACTGAAGATCATTTACAGCTAGTAATATATTTATCATTGTATCTTCCTCAGACCAGACTCTTGAGAGATAAAGGAAATCACTTGTCTATTAATCCATTATTTTTTTTAAGCATCTAAATACTCTACTAGCAACCTATCTCAGTTATCATTTGAATATAACTAACTGTGACACCTAGATTTAGAGGACAAATTCTTGTGCAGTTATTACATTGGTAGATGTGCTTAAAGTTGTTGAATCCAAATTACAGTATTTAGACTGTAGTAAATGACTACATAAAATATGCAGACCAACAGAGAATCTTTCTCAGAATACATGGTAGTAAGTAATGTTAAGGCTATTAATTTTAGACAAGCACTTCTACAGATCTAAGAGGAAACTACTAATTCTTATGTTGTAAAAAAAATTAATTTGAAGCCTGTGCAGATACAGATTTAAGCAAGAGTTCCCTAGCTGCTTCCCTGGCAGCTACCACTAACAACTACCTCCTAACAAAGTATTGTGTCAGTGAATTGACCCTTGGCTGCACTCCATTTGTTTGAAACTACACACAACACTGCTCTAAACTCACATACAAGTTACATGGATGAATTTCTAAATCATAAAACTATTTAGAAAGCAGCAGTGGCTGAAGTAGTAGAGGCCTTTCTCCAATTAATTGCTAAAGCAAGCACAGGAGTTGGAATCATTTACCCACAGTGTTAGTTCCAGATACTATTATGACTGTAAATCTTTTATAAGCATTCATTTCTCTACAGCTGGGAAAGCTTGAAACTGATTTACCTTGACCATACGTGCGAAATATTCACCACCGATATAGTTCTCAGTTTTCAAATACAAGTCCCTCAGCTCACTGGCACCAACTGGATTGTACTTGGAATTGAATTTGTCAAATCGATGAAATGTTTGACGACCCTGAAGGAGAAAACAAAAACAAAAACAAACAAACATGGGTTTAAGCACACACAACAGTTTACAAATCAAATTACCTAGCAATAAAAGCCACAGAAAAGAAAAAAACAATGATAACCTAATTCAAACATGCCAAGGAATGCATGAAGTCAAATTCTAATTTAATAAGTAACCATGCAAAAAATGTAGAAACCATAACTTTACATTTTGAAAACATAGCTTTTTATTGTTTGGTCATTTTAATAGACTTACTGCATGGACATCTAAAGAGTCTACAGTGAGGTCGTAAGGATCCATATGAAGGCTTTCAAAAACTTGCTTTAAAGTAATCTTCTTGCCTTTTTTCTCTGCAACAATCCTGTCAGGCTCCGTTTGATATGTGTGCTTGATAAACCTCAATAAGTGTTTCTGGTTCATGCAAGCAGCAGCATGGATATGAGTATCAACCTGAAATCAAAAGATTAATCGTGCTTATAATCTCTATGGATGAACTTAAATTATCAAAACATCTACGTCACTGACAACAACGACTAAAACCTTCTGAAATATTCCTTAAGTACCAAATGGATTAGTGCCTAAGCAAGTCAAAATGTTTCAAAACCCTGAGATTTTGAGTTTGGATGAATTATTCAAAAAGCATAGCTATAAATGAAATAGCCTTCAAGTAACAGTTTTCTATGTAAATAAGAACATACCCAACATGTTAATACATGGTGTCAGCCACAGAGCCTGGGTTCAGACTGAATTCAACAGTTCCTTAAAGAACACTCTGATCCTTTAATATCCTTTTATTTCATGAATCAGTGACATGACTGTAGTTATAACCATCCTCTCTGACTAAAAGCACCTGACGTGGAATTCTCAGCCATTTCCAAAAGCATAATTAATTTTTCTACTTCAACCACATGAAACATCTTAGGTCAACAGAACTGCAAAACATCTATATGAGAGATATTGGCACTATTTTTCCCAAGTTTAATTATAATACAGCAACTCATAATGCTGATAGATTTTTGCATTTCTTCAGATATCTTCACACACTAAAGGAACTGAAAGCTTCACAGAAGGGCTGAGAGTAGTCCTTCAAGATTTTTTGTAAGTCCTCCCCTTTTTCTTTTTTAATTGACAAGAACCAAATGGTTTCCACAGACATGCTTTTCTTCTGCTCAGTTTTCACTGCTGTTGGAGCAGCCTATATTAGAACACAATCCAAATAAGCAACTGATGGGATCTGGAGGGTTGTTTGCTAATTTAAGTATGGGCAATTTCTGTCTCCAGCAGGTATGAAAAACAAACCCATTGCAGTTCCTTGTTTCTGTCAGTTAGTAAAATGTCTTATCTGAACGTGTCATGGAGTAAATACCTTGTCCAGGGTTACTCAAGAAAACCGTCAGGTTAGGAGTTGTGTCTGTGCCACTTGAGGCCTGCTCGAGTGCATTAGGTAATAAAGCCTCACATCCATGTGCTTAACAGACAAAATTTATTAGAAATCCATGTGAAATTCATTAGAATTTACCTAACAATCCGTCTGCTTCTAACCTTGTGATAGACAGGGATGCATTCAGCAAACACTTCTGTTTAGCAGATTTTGCGTTTGACAGTTTACTAACACAGTGGTAGCAAACATTCAGTAAGCAGCACACTGGACACCATAGGGAAAAGCCAAAAGGATTTTTGCGTGTACTAGTACTAACCAAAACAGGACGAGAAAGATTAAAACCCCCTGAAGTTACAAACTAAGGGCTACCTCTTCCAGTTACATATAGAAACAGTGCGAAATGGACCTGAAGTAGTTAAAACCACCAGCAAAAATTAGTGCTTTGTGAAAAAATGTCACCAAACAGAAGCATTATCTCTACAATAAATTGCTCCTAAGGAAAGGGAAACAAATGATGGAGCATAACACTGCTGCTTCTGTATTTTGAAGAGAATGCAGCTCCCTTGGGTGTGAATATGCCAGAAAATTAAATCAGCTCCTTGATTCCCCTACCTGTTTCCTAATTACATCCCAGTGTACCTCAGAGGCAGATAAAAATATAACCCAAATTACAATCTTTTTACTTAATATTTCACAGACATTTTTACCAGATACTGACAGCAGCATGAACACTCAGTTCAGATTCTGCAGGAGGTCCTTTTTTCCTTCTAACATATATTTAAACACTTGTTTTCAATATGAAGTGAATTTTTTATCTGAAGTCTATATGACTGTTCCTACTACAGACAGCCTGGTGTACATAAGTGCATCAAAAGAGAAAATGCACTTGGCTGTCTTTAAATGAATTAAAATTCATTAAATGTCCGTGTGGATATTTTTATTCATAATCCAAGTGAACTTGATTTTAACTCTGTTTCACTCTTTTAAAACAACCTACATACAATTAAGTCTTTCTGATTCTGAATAAGGAAACAGGTGAGTTCAGCATAATCCATTTGAAACACATTTGAATTAATTTTCCCAGAGCGTTCCCAAGCTCAATCCCCAGCTCCAGCCCCGGCCCCATCCCAAACTCCAGCCCCAGCTCCAGCTCCAGCCCCATCCCAAGCTCCATCCCCACAAAAAAAAAAAAAGAAGTTAATGTTCTTAAAATCTTGTATTCAGTTGAGTGGTATGCACACACCATTTCAGGCCTACCATCCACACCTCAGACAAGAAAAGCAAAATTGCTGGAACTCCTACTAGAAACAGTGTTATGCCTTTACTCCTTTTCACACTTACCTTTCTCACGTTGTAAAAGTCTCGATGAGGATTACTCTTTAGTTCTTTAAATTCTGACATTTCATTTAACATCTCGTGTAAACTGAATTTAGATTCTAAAAAGTTAAGCCTCCGATGACAGTATGTTTTTCTGTAAGAACAACAAACATAAAAATTAACCATGACTTAAAACTATTTATATTTCAAGGCCACAAGCAAAAGCTTTCACAGTAAAAATAAATTTTGTTAAGACCAATACAAATCTGTTCTTCTTATCCTACTGGTTAATAAATATTTAAGTCAATATCCAATATGATTTCAGAGCAAAGCTATTAGTGAAACCTCAAATAGAAGTCTACATAACTGTATTATGTCCTTTAAGTTGTCCAAGTACAATTATCACTCTATGTGTGCATAAGCTGAAGTTCTTTTAGTAATGACAACCAGAGAAATCATGAAACTTGCTACTGCTCTTAAACTATGCCTCCGATAGAGCAGGTTACCTCACATTGAACATAAACAACCTGTAATCCAGATGTACGTACTATGGAGAAAAAGATATTTTCCCCAAAGTTGATTTGCTGTTTCAATGTGAAGTTAAGAAGCCAAAATAAGACTAAATATACTTTCAGTTTTTATGCCTTAAACCCCTCTTCTTTTGTGCACAGATACTTTTTCTCCAAAATAATTTATTGTGCTTTTCTTAGAAAAAACATGGGGCTTTGTCCCTGTTTGCCTACTCCTATCTTAACTTTCATCTCCCATTATATTTTTCTATTTTTAGCCTATGACATGGGTTTTCTCTTCACCATCTGTCAATTCTTACTGCATCTACAATATTTTTGTAACACTATTCATGTAATAGCCTTCTTTTTTCTGCTTTATTGTTGACAGTCTCTCCCCAATGGGACACAAATCCCATTATGGATTTGAAAGTTTGGTTCAAATATAGTCTCACTGTACCTGATACTAATCAAGACCCATTTGCACCCTTCAGGAAGTCTTTGTTGGATTCTGCTATTATTTGAGAGTCTTCAAGACTCAAAAGTAGGGGTGACATTTCACCAGATTAAGAACAGCAATGATTAAGGAACAATGGATTCTTGATCTTCAAGCATCCCCACATTTGATAGAAATACAAGTGTGATGACCTTATGCAACAGGATTACTGAAAAGACTTTTTACTTTTGGTATTCATCAGAGTGTGTATCTGCCTGCAAGAGCTTAATCTGAAGATGTTATAGGAACAGATGATTCCTACTATGTTTGCAAAGGTGCTGAGCATTCCATAACACACTGAAACTGGAATGCGTTTACTTATTGCGTACTATAAACAAGCATGCTCAAGGTAGCTTTGATTTGGAGCAGGAGTGCTGATAATTCTGGTGGAAGTGTATGTAGGCTTTGCACTTCAAAATGTGCTGAGGGAACAGGACAGTTCCATTCAGCACATCTGCTTTGCCGCTACCGATGTGCAAAGAGACAAGATTATGCTGCAGATATCAGACACAAACTTAAAGGGGAAATAATGCATGAGGTGTGACTAACTTGTCACATTGTAAGTTACCTATCTCTCCAAGGCAGAACAACTAGGAGTGCAGTGCTGACAGACATTACAAACAGTTCAGAACAACTGTCTAGGTTTGTGCTCTGTTCCTTCCCAGGGTGGATTGATTTCCTTCCCTGGTGTTCAAGCCATGAGAAGCCTTGGTGTTTCCAGTCCTCAGCTGCAAAGTAAATTTTAAAACTGGATGCACATGTTTTCATTATGCACTGGGCAAGGACATTGCTTTGTCATGAGTGTGTCAGTGACTATGCCAGAACTGCTGTATTTCTGGTTTTCGGAGACTTCCCAGGAGTTTGATAGTTCTGGGGAAAAACAAAATAAATAAAAAATATGAGGCTCAAGTTTCAATTCCTAGCCCTCCAGAAGTTTGGGTCAATTTTGACTGGAGTAGGAACATCTGGCTAATTTTTTTGCTTTTCAGTTAACTGCTTCTCATTTTGCTATGGTTGATGCAAAGAAACTAAAGAAATTTAATACAGCTGGGTGGAGAGGAGGAAGGGATTGGGGAGTGTTCCCTTTTAAGTCTTTCCGTGATGCATTAATGCCTGAGAATGGCAAAACAAAACATAATTGCAGAATAAGTATGTTGAGGAATTAAATATTAAAAAAATAGAAGTATTAAACTAAAGGTAATCAGCAGGCTGAAGGGGCCAATAAAAAAGAAACATACGTTGGACCATCTGCAATTAGAGCAAGAACATGGCTCAGGTCAAGGGTATAGGTCTCCAGGTCAGGGTATGGAAGGCTGTGAGGCTCGTTGAGTTCCATCATTTCTTTATTATCATATACAAAGGGAATGCCACCTTTTATCTTGATAATATAATCCAAATTGTCTGGAGCATCATTGAGATTGTAAGGATCTTCATTTTCTTCTGGGGGTGAACGGAAATCTGGAAATAAATTTACATTACGTTTAGAAAGACAAAGAGGACTTTCTGCTGCTTTCATTTTTCATTTCTAGCATCTTAATACTTTCAGTAAAATCACATTTTCAGTTACCATAAAAGATCTGTTGTTATAACACAGCTTTATTCTGTGAGGCTAATTGCATTTCCTCTCTCAGCTAAAGGCCTATCTTAATTCAAATATTATTAGAGTTCTCTGAAACAATGTATAAATAGATTTAATACTATCCTTTATTAATGTGTGATGGCACAATTTTTAAAATCAGTTTCCAGAAGAATTTAGATTAGGATAGTTGAAAGTACAGCTGAAAATTTTGAACAATGAAGCAGTTGTTGACATACACACTTCTCACCTTCTGACTCACTGTAGTGATTTTGGAAGTTTCTACTTAAGCACAGAGTAATGTGGCTGTTCTCATAATGAAACATCAGGAAAGAACAGGCCATGCCTTGCTGCTTCACTTCTGCCCTTCCCACAACTCAGTGGGCTGGAGTAGTGCTTACACACTAGGACTGTTTCCTCTTTCTCTCAGTCATTACTGAATATACTTGAGTCATGGAAGAGTAGGAAATAATCAAAAACTTAGTGCCTCTCACTGACCAAGGCTGTGACTGGTTTGCAGGTTTTCAGGAGTTTTGCTTGGTTGGTTTTGTTATGTTTTGATTGGTTTCATTTGTTTTTGTTTGTTCACAGTTTACATTTGATGTTTGCTTTGGGTTTTGGTTTTTTTTTTGTGGTTGAGTGTTGCTTTTCATTTGTTTGTTTTAAAATAAAATGCCTAAGTGCAGAATCCAGAGATAGTACAATACAATTCTAGTTTTCCCTTTTGTCTTTTCATGATTGAAATCTGAATGTACCAGAACCACAGCTGAGATTTGTTCAGTACACTTTTGTAATCCCTTTACAAAATTACAATTTTTTTTTTCCTGTGAATCAGGTAAACACACCTACTTCTGTGAGGTTCAGCTTGTGTGAACACTCAAACATGATCATTCAAGCTACTGAATGATCTGCACTTCTTGTACAGAATCTTAAAAATGCAAGTAGCATAAAATAACTCATCTACATTTATGTTAACTGAACAGCATTCTTGGCTTCAGTCTTAACACTGAGATTTCTTCTTTCACCTGTTCAATTAAGCCAAGACAGTAAAGTAATTAACCAGTTCTTTTATTCACTGAATACTATTCTTATCTCTAATTCTCATTAAGATGTTGTGCAATAAGATTTTACTGTTTATGTGGCTAAATTTAAAACCACAACTGTAAAACAATTATTAACGTAGTAACAGTTTGGAAACAGCTCTCTAGCAGGCTGTTCTAAAAATGTCTTTCCTGTCAAATATTCAATATACTGCCCTCTTTACATTTTTGCTGTCTAACAAACACTTGAAAACACGCTAATTCACCCTCTTTCAACCACTGTGATACATGGTTATTGATTTAAAATGTCATTTCATGGCTGAGAATACATTGCCAACAATATGGATATGTACACAGTAGCACATCACTGCAGACTAAAGATTGCCTCTCACAGGCTAATCCAAAAAACTATCAGTGCAGTTTAACATACCAAAGTTTAAGACACAACCCATCTAAATGACAAATGTAATTTGTGACGTTTATAGTGGAGAATATATTCAACTTAATAAGCCTTGGTGAGAGATCAGTTTACTAATCCAGGCAGAATGTCCAACAAGTATGATTATACTTCCAGTCTTGACCTAGGAAGTGTAGTACGCCTATGAAATTACTGACTTGGGGCTTACTAATTGGCCTATCTGTATTGTCCTGACATTTACAGTACAGATGAGCTCATAAGCCCTTTCATTTCAGCTTACTTTTGACAGCTTCTAAGTTTCAGATTAGACACAGAATTTATAACTCAGGTCCATGAGTGATTTCCCACCACTTATTAACAGAATACATTTCAGTGGCAAAGACATCAGAAGAGATCATCACCAAAAACATCTAACTTACCTTTACTACAGCAGTGCATGGGTTTAACTCTCTTTTAAAAAGAGAAACAAAGATACTCACCTGGATGCACTTCATCTTCAACCTTCCATTTTTCATTTTGCATGCTACACAAGTACTGAGATGTTATTCTCGGGAAACGATGGTAGGCAAGACGTGAATACTTCTCGCGAATGAGAAGAGCTTTCACCAAGCTCTTGGCAGCTTGTTCATAATCATCAACTGTAACCTGAAAGGAAAGCCTGGATAAATACTGACAAAAATAAACCCACAGATCAGACTGAATCCTCAGCAGTAACAAGGAGACTGAATTTCCAGAAGTGTAAGTGTGTGGCTTGACAATAAAGCTCCTACCCAACATGTCAGGAAGCCAGTGGCTGAAACAGAGTCCAAATGCAATGTGCAAAACAAACCTTTTTTTCCTTCATATTAATATTTTTTTTTCATTTACTTAATGCCTGAGCATGTTTTTATCTATTCAATTTTTTTTTGTGTGATAAAAAGCCTAAAATTACCTGACCTTGACTTTAACTGTTTTGCAAATCAGTGTGTTCACAAAGCAATTTACAGTTTGTTTCCAAGCACCTTAATATACTAGCATTTCATACTTTATATACATTAGTTGCTTCTGGTTGGGTTTTCTCCCTGCCCCTAGATGAAGGAAGGGGGGAAAGAAAAAAAACAAAGAGGAAAACAAAGTTTCTTACCCCTGCACAGTAGTCTCCACTAATAGAAACTCTCTGAAACTCAGGTACATCATATGGCACTTGGACTGGCAAAAAAGCACTTGGAAGAACTGGCGTTGCAGGAGACAGAACAGGGTTGGCTGATGGTGACTTCCATTCCTGAGATGGAATTTGTAATGACAAAGACTGGGATCTAATCATCTTGAAACTTTTCTTCCTATGAATTCATGGTATAAAGCATAAAATAAGCCATAGCATAAAGGATTAAGTATAGTGAGGGGGGAAAAAAATCACCCCTTAATAAATTTTACAAATGAAATCTCTTGTGCCACAGGAAGAATGCTGGCCACAAAACGTTTGTGGTTTTAGCTACTTTTGTTGTTGTTGATGTTTCACATGATGTATGCTACATATAATTGCATTCACCCCCCCCACGAATACAATATGCCATCATTTATAATTACTCTAAGATGACCTAAGATTAGTTTTGTTTCACTTCTTACAAGTTCAGTTTCAGCAAGCCACTATACAGAAGGAAAATGTGTTCACTGTGCTTACTTTATTAGGACTTGATTCACAGAGACTGATAATACCAGATTTCTTGAAGTATCAGACAGAAACAAGTGAACATTATATGCATTGTTTTCAGTTATTGTGCTATTACAAAGCCTTCTTCCAAAAACATGCAGTATTTGAAAACACATCTGATTGTCACACAAGGGTATCTGTCAAAATTTCATGTATTGCCAGTCAGTTAAACTTGTAAGAGAAGAATGAACACACAGTTATTCCTTAGACAGTGTCTGATGAAAAACGGGCAAAAAGGCAGTACAGGTTGGCAGAGTAATAACATGTCATGACTTTGTTATGCAAGTCCATTCCTCCCTTCAGGACACTTATAATGACTAACCCCCTAGATTTAAAAGCTTTTGCCCTTTCTTATAGCAGAACTGAGAGAGACTTGTATTTTGTAGATAAATCAGCTAAAAAAGAGTGCTGTATTTTTCAGTGAAGTAATTGTAATACATCTAGTGAAAAGGTACGGTTTGACAGAAAAAATAGATGATTTCCCAATTTAAAAAGTGAAACTTAATAGCTTAGGGGGAAAAGATACAGCAAACAGTAGTTTGAATGAAACCATCTGTTTTTGCCTTCTGTGCTTGTTTATGTCTATGAACACATCAAATGGGAAACCCTTGCACTTGCACAATTCAAAACCAGAAGTCTCAGCCTGTATGATCTGCATGTCATACTTTAATTAAAATGACTTGTCTCCCTTCTGTTCCAGGGACATGATGCCCAGCATTGCTCAACTGACTGGCTGCAGCTAAACAGGTGCTGAACTTATCTATTGCTCTCAAAGGCTTCTTGATTTCCTGCTTTTTGAAGTCCGTACACATCCATACCATTTAGGGTCAGACTGCTTCTGAGCTTGCAGGTCTTTAGAAACAGTCTAACCAGTCCACTGAAATTAAGACACTGCAACAGCCTGACACCACAGTAAGGTTATCTCTCTCATGAAAGAAAATCATAAACCAAATCAAATCTAGTTTCATGAGTAAAGCATAAGTGGAGTATACTTTATTTTAATTATCTTTATAAAACTCAGAATGTGCAATTTCATGGCTGATAGTAGTTAGATTTTCTCTCTGTGAGGGAAAGAAACCTGTGAATAACCTCATTATGCCAATACCACTATTCACCTTCTCCCTTGATGTTAAATGTCAAGTCTTTGCTTTCATCTTTTTTTTCCACAGAGACTAAAAGAAATATCATACTGTTCTCATTTCTGCTGTGTTAAAATTTTCCATTTCTCTGAATGAAGCTAGAAAAGGGAAGGGGTAGGGGGGCACGACAGGGTTTCTTTTTCTGACTTTTTACATTAAAGACTTTTAAAGTTCTGTTCACTTCTACCCAGCTATATCACTTGTTAAACTTGCATAAGCAATATCTATACTATTTTTGGAAACTCAGCTGAGACAGCATCCCCTATCTCTACATCTTATGCATAGCACGGAAGGACATTACACAGGTGCACTTGGTACCTGCTGTTGACTTTTCTCCTGAAGTAGTAGGAGATAGAATATTATTTGCAAGATATTTCAATATTAACTCGAACAATTTTCCATTAAGAAAACAACTAATGAACGAACCTTTTGGCCGATTCCACAGACTGTTGTTCTGCCAGTTCCTTCTGCAGTTCCCTTTCCTTGGCCTCTTTCTGCCCAATAGGGCAGTCTTCAGGCACAGTGAATAGTGACAAGGCATCTTTGCTGTCTTCTTCTCGGAGAACTTTAGCAAATACCTTCTCTGCTAGAAGTCGCACATGCTCATCAACCTCAGAGATGTTCAGCTTTGGAAACTGTCTGGGCATTTCGGCTAGTAAGGAAGACAGTTGACAAAGTTATAACTATAAGAATGAAAAAGACATGAGAGACTAGGGGTGGTGTGGCTATCAAAAGTAATAGCTGGGAGCAAAAGCAGAGTAAAGTAAAACAGGTAGAGAATTTAAACTGGTATGCAGTACACAAGAACCATAGGTATCCGTTAAGCGTCTTTATTTGTGGAGCCATGCCAATTTGTGAATGAGAAACTTCTTGACATACTCACGGAAATTCCTTAGATATATGGTACACATTTGACAGTGGATTCTGCTTACTTGCATAGTCATACAATACTGCAAATAATAGCCTCTCAGCTGTAGGGACTTGCACTGAGTTGCCTCCCTTATTCCCTGCTCAGTGACATCAAACCAATTTTAGAGACAAGTAAATTAAAGAGTGTTACCCATTTCTACCTCACCCTATTCTGTCCACACAGAAGTCACAAAGCTGCTATGAAGTAAAATGGTTGCACAGTAGAAGTAAATGTGGTCTAGTTAACTCAGTGTCTTTTTATTATGTAAATTTGTTTTCATGTCCTGCCTTTGAATTGCATGTGGGAAGCACACAACAGGTAGACTTTAATTTCTGCTTGTCATAAGTATTACTTTTCTTTTTTCTTTTTTTTTTTTTTTAAGGCTTTATATTTTAAATTATTATTTAAGTAGCCTTTCAGCACAAAATACTTCCATTTTGGTTTAGTAGCACTACTGAAAATGCCATTTTTAGTGTTTCTTCTGTAGTTTCATGGCTTTGCATATATTTCATTCTCAAACAACCCAAAATATTATTTTTGACATATCTGGTAGCATTCTGGAGAGGAAAAAAATACAGTGCTTGTAAGCTACTGACCAGCATTATTTATTATGTGCTGTAAAGCTTTTTGAATGCCTTCAGTATGATGGAGTTTGTAACAAATAAGATTAAATTCTTATTACATAAGTTAAAAATAGCAATGAACATGTCACAACAAATGGATCCAAGCACTGACAGCATGTGAAGTCCAGGTCCAAAACTGGCATTTCAGAATCCATTTTTAGTTAGAAAAATGCTAAAGTATCTTATAAGACCGTATTCAACTAAAGAACAATGTATGCTGTAAGTCAGTATGGAGCATGGCTGATTTAATCACTCCTGGCATAACTTATCAGGGCCCTCCTTGAAGTATTTCTGCAGGCATGCTGAAAGTTTCACATGTTGATACATGATCCTTTTGATATATGATCCTGTTGTTTGCAGCCTAAAAGATTCTAATTAATGTCTACCTGTTTCCACAGTTACTTTGAGAACATTTTTACTTTTATTCTAAGAGCAAATAAAGCGTGAAAGTGTGTTGAGGGATGTACTGGACCACAGCACATTAATTTAGTGATCACCTACACTATTTTGCATGTGTATTTTCTAAGAACTGATTTACAGCCCAGGAGAAAAATGTGGCTGGTTTTAAAGAACTAGAGATCTGACTCTTTGTAGTTGTTCTGCCTGGGGAGTATGTTTTGCAATTAGTACTTCGTAACAGTACCAAGTCTTCAAAAAATCTAGTAGAACCACATAAAAAATACGCATTTAACTGAATCATTTGATGACAATGCACTATGAGGTCTTAGAAACAACCAAACTTAGATTCAGTTTCTCAATTTCACCTGTCAATGAAGTCATAGGAGTCTTTCCACTGACCTCAATGAGCACATTTGTCAGCAACAGTAACTGCCATACATACAGTTGCCAGCAACAAGGGCCTTCTGGGCTCTTCAGCCAGGCAAGAACAGTCTTGATTGTTACTCAACTATAGTAACAGTGCTAGAAACAGTTGCAAAATGTGGACTAATAATGTTTCTTCCGCTGGCTTAAAGTATTTTTCAGTACTAGCTGACTAGGACAGGGATAAAAAAGCAATTGGTTTTATATTTAGCACTGGCTAAGCATTTTCCCAGTATAAATGAACTTAGAGAGTTGTGACCAGAGACAGAAATGCAATAGGAAAAGCACTGAATGAGAAACTATACTGTGTTGTAAATTATTACAATGAGATAGCAAAGAGTCAGAATGTATAGAGACCAGCAAGATCCTCTTCCGAGGACAAAGGTTTTTTTCTTTCTTGCAGAGCCTGATCTCATATTCTCTGCTCAAGCAAATAAGAGACTAAGACACAAAACACTTTGAAAGGTAGGTTCACCCACGTCATTGCTAGCTTGTGCCCCTGAAATTAGTTTAATAAACATGAAATAGTCGTGAGGCACTTCATGCAGTATTCATGCAAGCTGAGCCATCCTGAACTGGAAGAAGAGGATCTCCATTATCCTCCTACAGAAGTGCTGTCCTTTATCCAAGGTGAGCGACAGCTAGACATGTGAACAGGACGGGAAGGGGGCACGAATACCATCCTGCCACTACCAGATGTGCTTTTTCCAAACATCGCTCTCACAGAAAGGCTGCTTTGGTTACTCAGTAGCTCTGCACCTTTGCGGAAGAAAGCTATTTCTCCGGAAACGTGTCGCATGAGAGCCGCTGGAACGACGATTCAAGAAGCAGTTACTGATCACCAATTTAGCGGGCTTGACAACATGCCAAGAAAACACCAGCCGCCGCCTCCGAGCCGCCGCGGGCGTTCAGCCGGTAGCACGGCAGCCGCATCCCGGCGCCGCGAGCAGGTGGGGCAGGGCTGGGCCCAGCGCCCAGTGCAGGAACCACGGACACGGCCGCCCGCACTCCGTCCCTGCCGGGGCGGCGACCAAGGTCACCACCACCCTGGGCCAGCCCGGCACGGTGCTGTCGCCTGCCTCGGGACTTACCTAGCGCCCCAGGGAAAGCCATGCTAGGGCAGGGCCGGGCGCCGTCACCGGCGCTCTCGCCGGCTAGAAGGGCTCTGTCAGAAGCCACCGGCGGAGACGGCGGGGGAAGGGAGGAGCTACCCCCGCCAGATGCCGCCGCTCCCCTCTGCCGCATTCACCCGCCAGACAGCCGCCCCGGTACCGCAGTGCCGCGCCGCCTTTTCCCCGGCCCTTTATGGCCGCCGCGGGCCCCGGGCGGAGGTGACAACTCGCCGCGCCCCCAGCCCAGCCTGGACGGCCAGCTACCTCCTGGGTGGCAGCATTGCGGCCCGGGGCGGCTCCGCAGCAGGTGGGGTCGGGGGCAGGAGGGCGGCGGGAGCGGGGTGCAGCCTAAGCCGGGCAAGGCGCCAGCAGAGGGGGGCGACCGCTGCCTTAGGGTCCGGCGGGGCGAGGGGAGGATGCCCCGCCCGCTCCGCCCCGCCCCGCCCCGGCGCGGGGGGCAAGCGGCGCGAGGGGCCGTTAGCGGTGGTGCTGACGGGGCGGGGCGCGCGCCCTGTCCGTACCTCGCTGAGGGAGCTCCCGCTCGGGGCGACCGCCTTGGCTAGCGCTGTCCGGAGCCGCTCCTCCAGCGGCGGCACCTGCGGCTGCGAGAACGGAGGAGGCAGGGACGGGGACGGCGCCTCCCCCAGGGGGCCGGGGCCTCAGCGAGATCTGGGGGATCCGCGGGAAGCCTTCCTTCTCGCCGTGGCGGCCTCTTCCCCTTCGGAGCTTGAAAACCGAAGTCGCACTGTCACGCGTCTGCCGTCCGACGCGGGAGGGAGCTCCCCGCGGAGCGCAGCCCGCCAGGCTCCGGCCCGCCTCAGCTGCGGAACCCGTGCCGCCTTCTCAAGCGCTTAATTCAAAACTCCTCCTCAAAAAGCTCTTAAATGTAGAAAAGTTTGGTTCGAGACGAACGTCCCGAGGCTGGCGAAAACATGACACTCGATAAGTAAGTTCCCTGACGGCGTGTAGGTATCAGCAGTGTTTTACCCGTCTTGAAGTGCAGCAACACGGTTCAGGTGCTTGTATATATTTAATAAATAAATAAATAAATACATTAAAGCTGACGGATAAAGAGCTCAAGACAGGTAACTGAAGGTCAAAACAATCATGAGTCAGCAGGAATGCGAATCTTAATATATGAAATAACTTTACCTTATTTTGAGAAATTCTGAGTACTGACGCTGAAAAAACGTTTATGCTAAATTTATATTACAATACTTGGAGTCTAATCTGAAGACATTTAAATATAAATGCACCTTTACAGTGCAGGAAAGCACTGGGAATGTAGAGACTGAAGAACAAGTTCCTTTGTGTAAAGACAAGCAGGGCAAAGGTAGATACCCCAAAATGTGAAGGATTAGCTGATAGTTTGGTGGCAAGTGTACTGTGCTCCCAACTTTGTAAACAAATAAATACTCCATTCATATATCTCAGGGAGATTTGGCTTCAGAAATTCCTTTACTTCACACAGCTGGTGAAGAAACAGATGTGCAAACAAAGTAGGTGACCATACAAAGTTTGGGTTGCAAAGAAGGCTGGATATTTTAACTCTTATGCTAGTATAAACATGATCACCTTATGTGCTTGTAAGAAAGCAGAGTTACAGGCACAGCTGTTGTATAAGACATGCACCAATACAGAGCATTGAAAATGCCATCCAAAATCATAAAATATAATTGGGTTTGAAAATAATAGACATTGTTTCTTAGCCTGGGAAAAGGCCTTATGCTGTGTGTGAATGTTTCTCCCACAGTAACTCTGAATGTCTTCATCAGCTGCTGCCAGGCTACACCCAGACAAGCCATCTGCCACCCTAGGAAACCACATACTGTAAGTGTCTGTAAGTCTGACTCATGGTTGTCCTACCCACATGATCTATGAGTAAAAGACACCTGTTGCTGCTGGACATGCAGTACACCTATTGATTGCTTATCTGTCAGTTCTAGATTCCTTTTGCTCTTCTCCACATCATTCTCCCAACTATCTGTCTGAACTTGCCCAAACTTTCTTGCTCTGGTACTCACGGGGGTTTGGGCTCATTAGTGGCCTTCTAATCATAATTGTGCCCTGCCTGCTGGGCGTAGATATCCCTTGGCTTCTTCGATTTCACAGCTTGGCAAATGGGTCTTACCTCCACAGTTGATTTAATCTCTCTTCTAACTGGAACACAAGAGCCTGGAAGAGTTCTCTCTTGTGCTGTTGCTGGCTTTCTGCCGACTGCAATGGAAAAATAACGGTCTCAAAGATAACTGAGTTTCTACAGTTGTCTTTCCTGGAAACAGCTCTGTATGCCCAAGTGAAGAAAACATTACAGTGTGAGTTCATGCTTTACGAAGGCCAGAGAATTCACACAGAATAGAGACTTTTAAAATGTCTTAACATAGAGAAAGCTTTTATAAACACTGAAGTAGACATCCATCAGGATGTAGGACACCTGTTCTCCGTGACCATGACCATTTAAATGAGTTTTACTCTTGCAAAGCCAAACTGAGATCATAATGTATTTTAAGCATACTATTGCAAGAGTTGTAATAACATCAGAAAGGATTGTAGAAATAGTGTAATAGTAATAAATTAACAAGAAAATACTTCAAGTTCTCTCACATTTTGCAGGAGCAGTTACTATGGTCAGTTATTTTACAAATTGTGTTCAGAACATACATTTGACTAGTGGGTGTAGTTTCATGTCCCAGCTCCGCTCTTGTAATGAACAATTCACATGTATGTGAAATGGAAGTGAGACTAAGCTGATAACAAGGAAACAGCATATTTCCAATAGCAGTCATTGAACATTTCCATCAGCACCTGCAAAACATAAAGCATTAAACTTTGCATCCAGACTTAGAGCACCCCAGTGCTGTCAGTCAACACCTTGTTAAACAATTGCCATGTGGCAAGGAGTCTTTCTGCCAGTTTAATTGAGCCCCATTTCTGGAGACATTCAAGGTTGGGCTCGACAAGGCTCCGAGCAGCCTGATCTAGTGGAGGATGTCCCTGCTCACTGCAGGGAGGTTGGACTAGATGACCATTGGAGGTTTCTTCCAACTCAAACCATTCTATGATTCTATATTATTTGTCAGTCTGTTTTTGCAAAATGAAACACAATAAAAATTTTAAAGATTTGCTTACATGTCAACATCTACTGCAGAATGGGATAAAATAAAGAAAACCTTGTAGTGTTATTAATAATTACTTTTAGAAACAGACAAATCTCATCTGCTAAAGCTGGAATCTATATTCAGCAAAATTAGGAAATGGTCTCTCATTCTCACTTTCAGTTATTTTGGTTGTTATAATGTAGTGCTTTTAATTGTACAGTGCCTTAAAAGCTAATGGATTTTTAGTTCATTTTTTTAAAAATCAGATTCATATTACTGACTGTGATATTGATAACGATGAAACAGCTAATGGTTCAAATGAAATATTTCCGTCTATAACATACCCATTAGTGCCATCCAGGCAATATTGTACCTAGAACTCACTTTTCTGATCTCCAGTCAGTACAATTAATGATATGCTTGGCACACATGCATTTACTTACTGATATTCCAACGTCAAAAAACACAGTTAAATAAAGGCATCTCCTAAAGCTGGAGGGAAGGTTTGTGCCAATGTGAAAAGCAATTGAATCACATTATCAGATACTCTCTAATAGAAAGGACGAATTATTCAATATTTTACACAAAACATTAGGTTAAAATGTAGTAATTCAAGAGTGGAGAAAATTATTCCATGAAGTGACTCAAATTATGCAAAGAAAATCACATATGTTTGGTTTATAAAGTCATCAACTCAAACCCCATCATCCTTTTTACCACTGTTTTTCAAAAAGCTTTTAGGAAAAACTGGCCATATGAGTATTCAGTCCTGTATTTTAGCTCTTGATAGAGATGATTGGGTTATTCTCAGTATTGGGTTAAACTAGAATTCATAAATATCAAAGTTTGGTTCGTACTCTAGATATAGGCAGCAAATTTTCTTATGTTTTGGAGACTGCTCAAAGCCATTCCAGAAAGCATGAGAGAGAGCCAACAAAGAGGGGAAACTTCAATTAGGCAAATATTTTATAAACTCCATCTTGAATAATTGTGGTATTTGGAATACATACATACAAGGTAGAACTAATGCAAAATGTTTTGAAAATGACTTGCTATTCCAGTAGGTCTGGAGTACAGTTTCTTGTTTTCTTAAATCACTTTTCTGCAAGTATAATTGTACAGTAGTATATTATTATAAAATAAACTAATATAGTATGCAAATATAAATCTGATTATTTAAAAACTGAAATGGAAGTGGGAATTATAGAAATTATAAGAGGATGTGACTGTTCAGTCACCGATTTAAAAATAAACTAGGAAAGTATCCCCTAATAATCTGAGACTGAAATAACATAACAGAAGTTTTCCATGAGTTTATAAATGGAATATACAGTAAGACTTTATTGTACCATAAAGGTTTACAAGCAAGATGGGACATTTTGGTGTGTTTGGAATGTCAAGCTGTCATTTGGATATTTGGAAAGGTTTCTTTTCAGCCAGTTGGCAAATTCTTTGCTGGCATCTACTAACTGCCTTGCTTTGTCATAACAGCCATGTTAAAATGCTGTTTTAAAACCAGTTTATCTCAAACCTGCTTAGCTTAGAGTTTGCAAGTATTTACCCCTGATGGAAGGCTGCCTTGCTCTGATATTATACATAATTTATATGAAATGCTGGAGCTGCTTTATGAAGGAGAGATCTGATTGTATTAGACAAACCAGTGTATGAGCTGAAAACTCTTTAATCAGATTTACAAAAATGAGAATTTTCTGAAAGTTCCATTTTGCATCCGTTACGTGATACACAGACAAAATACTTTTTAATCACCATTCGGATGTGCAATGCTGGTTTACTCATCTTTGTTTTAAGAGGAATTCTGTTTGCTCAGAACGCACATGAAATAAAATATTCAGCATGCAACAGTCTAATAAAGTAGTGCTAGTGCATGATAAATAATGAAACAATGTAATTACTGCTCACAAGGGGAAACTCTGTGGTCTCTTTCGGAAACCCTAAAGTAAATAGTTTGATTTCAGAAAAAATCAGTACCAGAATCTAAACCATAGGTTTAGAATTGGTCCCTATATTATGTTTGTCATGGAAATGCAAATAGTACCATTAATTAATACTAATTTCTACATCTATATTACTTTTAGATAACCATTAAGGTTTTCACCATGATCTGTGACAGAGGTTTGCATCTGGCTTATTTGGCCCTCAAGTCAGAAGTTTCATTTCCAAATAACAGCTACCTGTGTGATGCAGGTGGAGCACATAACTGCCTAGAAACTGGAAAATGAAAGACATGGTTTAGGCATAACCTTACACAAACATTACGTAGCATTAAATAAACTTAGGGCTGGGTGTTGCTGAATTTAGTCTTCCCTGTCCCCAGAATATTCCTCATCTTCTCTTTGTTTTACAGCTCTACTTTCCAAGTTTCTGCTTTTACAGGTGTAAGTGAAACTGCAACCTCCAAAGCCAGGAGCTCACCTGTAAGCAAGGCTTCCTGGTGGACATTTACAATCCAAGTAGACTTTCTTTGTATCGTTTCTGCAGTGCTACGCAGGCATGGTTGGCTAGAAAACCAACACAAAATGTGCATATTTCACGCTGAAACTTGGAGTTTGAATGATTATTTGTGTCAACATGTCCGAGTCAGAAATGCGGTAGGCGGGCCTGTGCTGGTGTACGAAGCGGCTGAGAAAGCCCCTACCTTCTCCCCCTAGAGCTCATCTAAACTGGTGAGTGCGGGAGCCACAGCTGCTGACAGCTCCCAGCACTTGTGTGTAGGAAGTCCTGCGGCTGGCAGGAGGGCCGCGCCGCCCGCTCCCCCGGCACTGACCGGCAGCGCCCCACACTCCGCTCCCGCCAGGGCGTGGCCATGGCCGGGGCTAAGCCCGAGGTTAGGGCCGCGGCTGCGGCTGCACCGGCGGGCACGGGGCCGCTGCAGGAGAGCGCTTGAAGGCGGCCAGCGTTATGTAAACAGCAGTTACGCAAGGGATGCAGATTTCACCTTACATAAGCGTGCGTTCCTGTCAGAGACGTCTTTATTTGTGCCGCGTATACATTAAGAGGAGGGACGAGCAGTGTTGGTGTTTGAGCTGTAGCCTCTCTGGTTCCGAAGTCACTTGATGACCTGTTTGCTGCTGTGGTACTTTTCAGTCAGGCAGTTTGGCGAAACTCTCATCTCTTCTTTAGCCTGGAAGAAGTTTCCTTTCTATTCGATATACGGCGTACAACCCTAAGTCATATTTGTGACCTTTTCTGGCAGTCTAAAAAAGACTGCTGATTCATAGTTATTGCAGAATGAGCTTAATCCAATATGGACAAAAGGAAATAAAATTCTGTGGATCTTGGACTTTATGTTTCAGCTGTTGTCACCGTCAGAGGACCTTATTCCAAGGTCTGTGTGGAAAGATAGATTTCCAAGTCACTAAAGTGCCATCAGGATGAGACAAAAGAGCCTCATAGTTCAGTACTCTGTCTCTAGCTGATGTTAGGAGAGATCCTGTAGTCGACAGGGCATATGTCTTTGCCTTGTCCTCATGTGCAGGTGGAACATCATCAGGTGGTGTACATTTGGGATATTTTTATGTTGTACTAGATCCTGTTGGGACTTCCATGCTTGACACTTCACTCACTTCCCTCTATACTAATTTTTCATCCTGCAACTGTTACATACCTTTCCTTTTTGATTTAGTAGCCCAGATAAGTTGGGGTGTGTGTGTGATTTGCTTGAGTTTATTTGCTTGTTTTTGTGCTGCTTTTCTCCCTTTTCTTTCAGCCTTTTTTCTCCCTGGAAAGGCCTTTCATTTCATGTATACCTTGAAAGATAGTTCAGGAGTGCTCTGTTAATGGTCTCACTCTGGTTTTCTGCTTACACATTTTTTTTACTACATCTTCAAATCCCTTTCCTTTTTTATCTGCTCATAAAGCTCAGCCAGCCCTATAAGGACATCCAATATGGACAGAAACAGTAATAGATAGTCAGATGGTGTCGAAGAGAGAATAATCCTTTTCCTATAATGCCTCTCCTGTATTGCTTTATAATCTGTATGAACCGAAGGTGGTATCTGGAGTGTCCTAACTGATTGTCATCAGCCTGTGACTATCTTCCAAGAACAAGTTCCATTTTTAACCATGTCTGTTTTGGTATCCACAACATCCTATGGTACTGAGATCGTTCTATAACCTCATTGTGCACTTTGAGCCAGGGGACTGTTGAGCCAGCTTTGACCCAAATGTTGTATGACCTCAGAGAGCACAGCTCTTCGAGCTCTCAGCTTTTGCTGGTGAAGACTCCAGCAAGTGTAAGGTTACATTTGCCTTGCAAAAGCATCCTCTAAATGGTGCGTGGACAGGTCAGGGCAATGTGCTGTTGAGCCATAGATTACCACACTCAGACAGGCTGTGCTACTATGGAAAGATGAAGGATCTGAGGGTAGGGAAATTATTTGCTAGATTATGCAGATGAAAAGAAGTAATTGCCACAGGGAGTAGCTCAAATGTGGACAAATCTCTTTGAGACTCAGGTAGCCAATAGAAACTGGAGCAGATAAGAGAAAGTACGACATGAAAGGTGACCTGCTAGATTTGTCGGCTGTTTGAATGGTTTATACCTGCCATCTCCTATATAATCCAGTGGGCATAAGCAGAGTAGGGGAGCAGCCAGCCTGCTCAGATGTAGATAAAAGCAGAAAAAGGTCTTTTAAACTTATTGCCTGGATTCCCTAACAATTAGTTTCTGAATTTTGACAGCCTTTCATTTACAAAGCAGAAATATCAAAGAAATCTAAAACTTAAATATGTAGAAAATTTAAACAGAGTATCAGTTCCAGGTTGCTCAAAGGTTGAATGCAATTCTTTTTTTTTTTCCTTTTTTTTTTTTTTTTAATTTAAAATAGTTTCTATATTTCCTTGTGCTCAGTCACAATAGAAGCTCTTCTAGAATAAATTACATATCCCATGATGGCTGTCAACGGAACACATCTCTGAGTTGTATCTCTTTTCCAAACTCGTGCAGGCCTGCGAAGTGCTGTCCATGGAAAAGCCTGCAGAGCCACCCAGTGTTCAAACTACGAATGTACGGTTTTGTGTGTCCTGCGGGCTTCGTGTTCAGGAACAGGACCTGAGCGCGATCTCAAAAATCAGACAGGAACTCCAGCATCAGTCTTTCTTTTTTTTTTTTTTTTTNNTTTTTTTTTTTTTTTTTTTTTTTTTTTCCGCCCCCCTTCACCCTTTTTTCCCCCCTTCTATTCAAGTATGATCTAATAGTATGGCTTTATTAGGCAGCATACAGTGATCATTTAAATTCTAACTTCTAATGTATGTGTAACTCAAAGGGAGGACAAGCTGGGCCATGGCAACTTAACTGACCTAGTTCTAGATATGTGAAAGATAGTTGTTTAAATCTACACTAGTGTTGTAATTTTTTTTATAGTCCATGAAAAGAGGCAAGTACAGGAAAAAAATATAGTTTATTTTAATCTCCACTTAGGTACCCGTAGTCAATAATTCTCAGGAGTTGAATCCCACATTGCTAGGTCTAACTATTAAAAATCAGTTGCTTACCAATAATCTCAAAGTGAGGCAGAACTGAGTTAGTTATTTTGGATGACCATTTTAGACAGCAGGGACTGTGTAATAAGAATCTTGTCCTTAAAGGAATGACTTAACAGCTGTACTCCTTTTAGTAACTGCCCCTTGTGCTCAAGAAAGGACAGTGAGTCTTGTGCTTTATAAATCTGTTTTTCTTATTGTTGGTGGTTCTTCTCCCTAGAAATTTTTTAATTTTTTTTTTTAAACAGAGTTTCTTCAGTGATAATAATGCCAAAAGTCAAAATTAAGGTTCTTGTAATAGCACGGTGCATTACTGATGTATTCCATTTACCGAATCTCTTCAAAGGGACTATCATATTAGCATTATGACCTCAAAAAATGTTAGTCTTGTTTAATCATTAGAACAAAGAGTTGGAGTCCAGAAAGATCATAATACAATGACTAGGGGCAGAAAGAGCCATCAGTGTGGTTCATAGAAAACAAAGACAGTAAGATCTATCTGAGCCTATCGAGCGTCTCCATTTTCTCTACCTGATGTACTGGACAAACTGCTGGTACATCAAATTTCTCCACAACTTAAGTTTACATTAAAGTAGATCATGTGCTGAGCCATCCTGTTTTCAAAAGCTTTTGTCTGCAC
Organism: Ramphastos sulfuratus; assembly: GCA_013399055.1. Lineage (NCBI taxonomy): Eukaryota > Metazoa > Chordata > Aves > Piciformes > Ramphastidae > Ramphastos > Ramphastos sulfuratus. The sequence goes on from WBNM01041951.1 coordinate 185,092, forward strand.
AAGGAAATTGACTGTACAGCTCTCATGGCATAAGCTATTTCTGATCTGTCCTAAAAGCTGCAACTAGTTATTTAATAGTAACTATTGTGGAACAGCTTATGCTATAGTGGTTACACCCATCATTTTCCTTGGAGAGGACAAAGTCCATGACAATATTCTAAACATTAATTCCTTGTAAGCTTTTGCAGTATCTTCTTCAGGAGTCTGCAAACAGGCAACTTTAAATAATATTCTGAATGGTTAATTGTCTCCAAACACTTAACTTTCAAATCTAAGGGCATGACTTGGAATGCTTAGGAAAACTTTTTGGCTGGAGGCAATTAAACTTAAGCATAAGAAGAAAGGAATCATTACAGGCAAGAAAACTCCAAGGGAAAGGAGAAAAAGACAGAAGGGGAATTGAAAGGGAATGAGTAGCAACAAAAGGAAGACCGTAAAGATATTCGAAGTACAGAAATAACAGAGAAAGATGGTAGTGTTTCCTCAACTAAGAAACTATCATGGAAGTAAGCCTCAGTCAGCTACCACTTTGAAAGGATAGTTTATCCCCTTAATACCAATACCCCACTGCTATCTGTGTGCATGTTGCTGTAGATTAAGTGTATCATATAGTCCTAAATTTAGATGAGCAGTCATTAAACACAGAATTAGGCCATCTCTGCACTTCTCTCACTTAGCTCCCAATGCCATGACAATATTTGCTCCATTGCATGCCCATGTTTATTCTTTTCATTACTTGCTTCATTTACTCACACAATGCCAAAGCTCAACTCTGCAACGTTTCAGTCTGAGCATCTTTTATAGAACAGTTTTTTTGGACTGTTTTGAACAGTACAAAGCAATTTGATGTTTGTTGCCCTCTCTGTGGCAGACACTTCTGTCTTTCTATCAGACTGAGGGAAAAGTGTGCTATTTACACACATATGTCAGGAGCTGTTGAACAGGTGAAACAAGAATCTATGCTGTGCAACAAGAGCCAGCCAGGGGAGAATCTCTATCAGACCTGCCCTGAGGTACTGTCTGCAGTGCTGTGCCCCTAGGCTGTCAGCTTCTCACACAGTTCATGGACAGGTTTCGCATAGGCCTGCAGGATCAGGAGCTGAAGTGATTTTACAGAAGCATTATTTATTTTACTTTTTATAATTCAGGAACTGATAAAAAGTTACCATAATAAAAAAAAAAAAAGCAATTAATCACTGTTGTGATAAATGAGGGAATGTTATCTAATTAATGGAAACTTTTGCCTGTTTTCTAATGTTTAGGTCTAGTTTTATGCCTGTGTATTAATACACAAGTAAAATGTAATGGCCTTGTCAAACACGAGTCAAAAGATCTGTTCGTTCACCCTGGCCTTAAAGTCTCTGAATCTGTGGAATTTCTTAGAGAGCTTTGACTTCCTCATCCGAGATTTTATATTGCCTCTTTCTGCATTCAGTTTAATGTTTTAAATTCATGCCTGAAGGCCAGAGGAGCATTTTTTTTGTTGTTGTTGAAACACTAACTGAAGACTGAAAACATTTCTGTTTGTCCAAATCTGGAAAAATGCAGAATGATTATATTACCAAAGGGAAAAAAAAAAAAAGAAAAAAAAAAAAAAAAAAAAAAAAAAAAAAAAAAAGGAATACTCTGTACCCGACAAAACAGAGGCAAGAATGTAGGAATGTAAATGTGTTACAGGCTGTTGGATGCAAAAATGAAACTCAGAAAAGACCAAAGGCTTGAAAAGGCATAATATGATCCAATTTATTTAAACTTGAAATTGACTTCCCTAGATTGCTAAGGTGACAAGAAAAAAAAAAAAAACATGAAAAGATTGTGATCACATTTGTTTAAGTCTGGCAATTTCCACTGAAATGTCTGTCTCTCTGTAATAGTTTTGGTTTTGTTTTTTTTTTTGAGAAAGTGCCTTGGGGAATTACTAGAAAAATGAGCTTTATTAAGTGTTCATGGTCATCTGAACTACCCACCCATCCACTATAAATGTGTTCTGGCAAAACAAGTGTTTGCGTTGCCATGGCCTTTCCCATGATGTTATTTTCTTAAGCAAAAGCATTTTTCTAGCTGAGATCTTAACAAGGACACAGGCAGGGTGCCATAATTCAGTCCTTGAAGAGAAAAATAATGATTTGAAAGGAATGGTGAAGGAAGAAGATGGTCTCAGAGCAGGTAGAACAGAGGACTTAGATACCTGGTGATTCTTTTGCCCAACAGAAGCAGCAATCCCTTCCACTAACCAGTTTCCACCAGCCCTGCAGAAATGATAGGCCCAGAGCTGAGATTCTCCTGTAGTATCCTCAGTATAGGGAAAATCTCTCTCAAAACCAGTGTCTCAGTCATTATATGCTGAGCAAATCACGTGCCTCAGATGCACGCTCCCTCAAATCAGGTCAAGGGGCCTGTGCTGTACACTGGTACAGGGACTCTACACAAAACTATGCCCCCAGGTCTGTAGGGATCCATGTGATCTATCTGCAAGATTTGAACAGTTCTGTATATTGCTGTTTTTTCCTGTTTGCCCTGCAAAATCACTTGGGGAAGATCCTACCTAAGGGTTTCACACTGGTTTCTATCCCCTGGTGAATGCTTCTGCAAGTTAAAATTATAGTGAATTTTATATTGATTACTGATTTATACTCTAGTTTTAAATTAGTATCAAAGTATTTTACCCTAAAAGATAGTGAGCTGGTCACATAAGCATTGGAAAACACTCTTATATAGTTAGTATACATCACAGTGAGTAAAGCTAAACTAACAGGTGCTTACATAAAATGCTTAAGAACAAGGCAAGTACTGAGTCACCCTTCCTCTGCATATCTTCCCAAATTCCAGTAATCACCACTTTGTGAGGGAGAGGTCATGTCTCCACCATGAAGCCACAAATTCCTTTCTTGAGGAATAAGGACAGAAAAACTTGATCAGGACAAAAAGCTGCAGCTTAGCTCTGATAGGGTTCTGAAAAGATTTGATGTTTTTCCTTTCTCCAGCTCCTGACATTCATACCTGTGTAGCTCTGTGAATCACAGCAGAGAAAATAAAGGGAATAAGGTCTATGAACGCTAAATACAGGTCCAAATCCAGTTAAGTATCTATTTGTAGGAGAAAATGAATTACAAAAGAAACCCCAAATAAGGAAAAAAAAAAAAAGAATAGGCCTCTTGGATCATTTTATCCCCCCATTTTTTTTTTAATACAAACCATATCATGAGATGATGAACAGTACCTCTGCATTACGAAGTAATGCAGTCCACATCTCACTGATACCTGAACACCACCATTTTAGTAAACCAATCAATTACATAACTATGGCAAAACAAACCAAACAACATGGAACATTTTATTTACCTTTATATAAAATTAATTAGCTGGAAACTAAGAAAGGAAATAGCATTTGATGGCAGTAACAGAATATACTAGAACTTCAAAAAATGTCTAAGTGCTGAGACCCAGCCAGTCCAGTGCTCCTGCACTGAGATTACTTTTAGAAATCCCAGGAAAAGAACTACTCAGTCCTCTGGCAAAAATTTGCTCCTCAGCCTACCACCTCATGGTAAGTTCTTCTGTTCAACTCAATATTTACCTGCCATCTCAATGATCTTGAAGTACCTTCAATAGCTCTTACTTGTCACCTTGCATATCCATACTCACTGGAAAACATAATGAAGTATCCAATTCAAAACTAGAAATCTAAGAAAAGAGAACTTGAGCTAAATCCAAGGGTTTTTATGCAAATCATTGCAGTTAAAAAGTCTATTTAAAGTAGGGAAGTAAACTTACACCATTTCACAGCACCTTTATATCTTTGACTTTTTTTTTTTTATATGACCTTTTGAAGTTAGATTAGAAAGATAATTCCACATTAAAATTGAATCAATTTAGCCTTTTGCTCTTGCAGTTCGAAGGGATGTATCTGATGCATGAGACAATACTGAAATGCACGAGACGTATCTGACTCGTGGTCCTAAGTGGACGTAGTTATCACTGTGATATAGGGAGTTTGCAAGCTCCATTCAGCAAGGAAAGAGTTGACCTGGATAAATATTCTGGAGCACATAAGATTGCTTAGAGGGAGGCATTTCTAAGTTGATACTGACAGGAATTCGGAGATGTGGGGAACTCAGAACCATCTAAAGACTTGGAGATAGGGCTGCAAGTTGAGTTACTCGTGCTTATCTGCTGTCACAAAAAAGGGACATTAATTTATAGGCGTTTCTCACTTGTCTGAATTCCCCCATACTGCTTGTAAAAGCTTACAAGAGATGGCTTATTCACATGCATTTCCTCTCTTGGAGTTCAGAGTCCTTGGAGCAGAAGGTCCTTAATGGAGGTAGTGTTCTCTGCTTCAGCTACAGATGGGTGTATGTGAGAGCTGCATCTTCTTTTATCTTTGAAAGGGTTCATCTTCAGTTTCAGACTATTGAAGGAGTGGATTTAATTCAGCCATTCCTGCTGATGAAACTGTAAGCCACATGGCTGAGTTGGGTCAGCCATGTGGAATGGAATTGAAAACGGCTACAGTCATTTTTATTGTCTATGACTGTGAATGTGAGTAAAGCCTCCTTTGAATGTGATCAGTGGAAGATTAATTACCATGACTTCAGCATTTGAATAGAAAAGAAAAAATGATACTTCTATATGTGGTGGAAAACTTAAGCTAAATTAATCTTATGAACAATGAAAATTTTTTAAATAGTCCATCTTCAACAAAATGCTAAAGAACACAATGGAATTGTAGTTTAGTTCCAAGTATGTATTTTTTATTATGAAAATTAGTAGTATACTTAATTAATATGGAATTATTTGGAATGGCATGCTTTACTGAGGAAATAATGATGAATTCCAAAATGTGAGAGGTAAGTTTTGTGATTTCTAAAATAAAATATTTTTAGCTGGCCAGCATATATAGGCATTTAGAACTGGTCCAGTTTCTTTGATGGAAAGTAATTTCTCTCACGAAATACTTTTAAATTATTCTTACATAGCTAGCAGGAAACTTACTGGGCTTTTATTAATTTGGAATGTTAATCAAGCACACATCATGGGGCCTGATGAGATCCACCCACGGGTCCTGAGGGAACTGGCAGTTCCTAAACCACTGTCCATCATATTTGAAAGGTCATGGCAGACTGGTGAAGTTCCTGCTGACTGGAGAAGGGCAAACATAACACCCATCTTCAAGAAGGGAAAAAAAGATGACCCTGGGAACTACAGACCAGTCAGCCTCACCTCTGTGTCTGGCGAGATCATGCAGCAGATCCTTCTGAAGGCTCTGTTAAGGCAAATGGAAAACAAAGAAGAGGTGATTGGTGGTAACCAGCATGGCTTCACCAAGGGCAAATTTGGTGGCTTTTTATGATGAAGTCACAGCAACAGCGGACAAGGGAAGGACAACTGACGTCATCTACCTGGACTTGAGTAAGGCATTTGACTCTGTCCCACATGACATCCTGGTCACCAAGCTGGAAAAACATGGACTTGATGGGTGGAGCACTGCTGGATAAGGAATTGGCTGGATGGTC
>WBNM01041951.1:190741-254106 GCA_013399055.1 Ramphastos sulfuratus
GTTCAAACCGAGGTTGGATGAGACCTTGAGCAACCTGTTCTAGTGGGACATGTCCCTGCCTATGGCAGGGGGCTGGAACTAGATGATCTTTGAGGTCACTTCCAACCTAAACCATTTTATGATTCTGTGATTCTATGATTACCTAATCTTGAAACAAACAGAAATCAGCATGTGCTTTATAATATGTTATGTACTTCCTGATATGAAGGTGGGATCAATCAGACCCCCAGTTCTCTTCATATTTCCAGATAAATGATGTGGTTCTGAATTTCGATCAAAGAGAGACCCAGAACTTCATTTATTATGTAAATTAACACCAAGATAACTCTTCTTGTTTAGGAGTTGAGGATGGACAGTGGGAGATGTGGGTTCTAGTCCCCGAACTGCCTTATTAATCATGCAACAGCTGTTAATAACCAACAAATTCTTTGACATCTTAATGGTTTATTTGTCAATTAATTATCTCTCCATTATCTACCATCATGGCACCACATGGAGATGTGAGTGTAAAATGTCCTCTTTATTTCTCCATTGAGCTTAATCTTACATCTACTGCAAAAATGCTCCCAAATCACCACATTCTATGACATAAGCAGCATCAGTCCTGATTTTATAGTGGAGCAGCTTAGAAATGGCCAGCAAATTAATAGACATAACCAAAAAGAAGGTTATACGTTGAACATTGCCCCTAAAATTTTAAAGAGAAAGAGAACTTGCACACCTTTCTCTATTGGATCTGACTGGGATGGGGTTAATTTTCCTCACTGCAGTCCTTATAATGCTGTGCTTTGTATTTGTAGCTAGAAAGGTATTGACAACACACCATTATTTTATCTGCTGCTTAGCAGTGCTCCCACATAACAGTCAGATGATTTGAAGTAGAGAATCAGGTTTTTTATTTACCTTTGTTTTGGCCTATATCCTTTGCTTTTGCTTTATTCAACTGCCTTCATCCTGGCCCATGAGTTCTTTTCTATCCTATTTTCTCCCCTGCTGTCCTGTGCTGGAAGGAAGTGACAGAAGGAGCTTGATGGGCACCTGGTGGCCAGCCGAGGTCAGCCCACTGCACTTTTGGACACATGTTGTGGAAATGTTACGATGAACTCCATGTTTCATGCATTTTTATCCCTGTAAAGATCATGACATGGCCAAGAACTGGAAATGTATTCTTGCCCAAATTCTGTGTTTGTTCTCTCTGTCTGAAGGACTGAAAGATGTTTGCCAAACTATTCAGTTGCTGGTCAGAAGTTGGAAGAGCTACCAGAATATACTCCTCTAATACTTATGACTTATACTATTTTAGGTATCATTTTGCCAGCTTTTTAAATAGTGCCAAGGTATCTAAATTACCAGTATGGTCCAGCAATTAACTATACTGTGAATTTAATCAGTTACTACGGAGATAACTACCTTGGAACACCGAGGTTTCGTACTAATGTTACTCAGAAGATGTTTGTGGCAGGTGATGTCTGATGTCTTGATTCTGCCCTTTACTCTGCTCTCATCAGACCCCATCTGGAGTACTGTGTGCAGTTTTGGAGCCCCCAGCACAGGAAGGACATGGAAGTGTTGGAGCGGGTCCAGAAGAGGGCCACAAAGATGAACAGAGGGCTGCAGCAGCTCTCCTATGAGGACAGACTGAGAGAGTTGGGGCTCTGCAGTCTGGAGAAGAGAAGGCTTCGAGGAGACCATATAGTAGCCTTCCAGTATCTGAAGGGGGCCTACAGGAAGGCTGGGGAGGGACTATTTATAAGATCTTGTAATGACAGGACAAGGGGCAATGGGTTTAAACTGGCAGAGGGAAGATTTAGACTAGATGTTAGGAGGAAGCTCTTTACTGTGAGGGTGGTGAGGCACTGGAACAGGTTGCCCAGGGAGGTTGTGGCTGCTCCCTCCCTGGAGGTGTTCAAGGCCAGGCTGGAGGAGGCCTTGAGTGACCTGTACTAGTGGGAGGTGTCCCTGCCTATGGCAGGGGGTTGGAACTAGATGATCCTTGAGGTCTCCTTCCAACCTTACCATTCTATGATTCTATGATTCTATGATTCAAACTCTTAGAAAGAATCTGGGAATATGGATCACAGATCCACCAGCACAGTGACAGTGCCTCCTCTGCACTGGTAGTGTGTTTGGGGTGACCTCCACTGAGGTCAATGCAAGTTTGCAATTGCTGCTTAATAATTAGACCATACAGCTGAATGAGGTGGTTCTTCAGGTTTTTAGTTAATTTTGTGTTAAACCAAATTAGCGATTAAAGTGTTACCAGTTCTGGGAAACAATGAAATGTCTTGTTCTGCTCTCTGGGATTTCCTGTTGAAAACCAAAGAAAATGGACTTTCTATCTTGGAACCTTCAGAAAGGGAACTGAGGCCAGTGAAAGTGTCTGCCCTTTTCAGGAGATTGTAGTGTGGTTATGAGTCTTGGAGATCAGTTTGAGTTCACATACTATATAAAAGACAGCAATTATAGAATTAAGCCACTCGAGGTCACATCAGTGTTCCAAGGCACTAGGCAGCCATATTTCTTGGTGCTGGGCCATTGTGCAGAGCCTGCCTTGGGAGATATCCCAAGGATACCCACTGAGTATGAAAGAGACTCAGCCAAGAAAAGCAGGAAAAAGTGTTCTTCTGAAGTGGGGGAAGGGATGCTGTTTGTTTTCTGGTTTTAATCCATAGAAATCCAAGAAAGGAGACAAAAAAAATTAGAGTGAGAGGACTGAACTGAAGAGGAGGACAGTAAAAGTATCCTTTTACATCAAGAAAGGCCAGAGCAGACCACTGTTCAAACCTTGGAACTTCATTATTCTTGGTCCAGCTGGCAGTCTGTTGCAAGAGTCCTGCTGGCTCCTGGGTCTCCAGACAAGTTTGGAGAAATGCAGATTTTCCCATTTCCACTCTTGCAAGAGCAACAATTTCCTTGCCAGAAGCACTGACTAGGGGAAAGCTACATATCTGCAACTAGAATAAGGATAGAGAGAGAGCTGGGCTGCTGCTTCAGGAGTCCAGAGGAGGCTTGTAGTGTGTGTCTAAGAGTGTCAATACCACTGTTGAAGGCAGTTAACTGACTGCATGGGGTCTGTGTTCACAAAGATTCCCTCAAAGCATCATATTAGTCAAAGCCTCTGTTCTAATATACAAGTTAGATTTCCAAAGGTTGACTGCTTTCTGACAGAAGAAAGTGGTTTCTCTCTCATCATTTCCTGCAGACCTTTCAGAAGCAGAACCTAAGCATGTGACCAGAGCCACAGGAAGCAGGTGGCTTGTCTTGCTTGGCAGCCCCCGAGGAACACTTGTCCTTTCTGATACTTTCTTCCTGTTTGAAATCCTGTCAGTGAAAGGTGCTTGCAATCAATGAGCATTTCTCCTTACAGCTGCAGTTAAAATATCCATCCTGGCAAAATGCAGTGTCAAACTGTGATGCTGCCTGAATAAAAGAGTATCAGCCACAGACTTTTTCCAGGGGACAAAGAGAGCAAAGATTACAGCTCTCAAGGTGAAGTGAAGGCTTTGCCTCCTCCCTGCCATAGCTGACCAAGGCTAAAGCATGCCTTGATATTGCAGTGAGAACAAAACCTCCTCCTATCATCTATTTTATTTCAAGTGCCTTCCAGTAACCAGAAAGACAGGCAAAGGGTCCATCAAATATCACAGGAACAAAAAAAGAGAAAAACGGGCAGGAAAAGGCATTAACCTCTTTAACCATGTGTATATACATACTGTCAATGATTTTACATGGAAGGAAAGTAACCAAAGCAATGGAAATAGATAGTCCTGGAACCTTACACAGCATTTTTGGTCCCCTTGAAAATTATTTTCAGATCTGCTGAAGAAAAACATGAGTACACAGATTCTTACAAGAGGTAATACGGAAAATATTCTAATTTGGTACATTTCCCATTTTCTTAAACTTCCAGCCAGCTTTTTCTAAAGTTAAACAGTAACACCTTAACACTGGCATACACATGCAGATTTAATTTAGAATTTTCAAAGGTCAGTTCTGAGCAACATGTGCTTTGAAAATCCATTTAGGGACACAGATACTGTTCTTAGAGAGTAAACAAATGAAGATGCATGTTTATGTCTCTATCTGAACATTCCACAAGCTTATGGAAAAGTCTGCACCTAAATAAGTTTAATGTTAGTATTGTGATATTCTGGGATCTTAAATATTTTATAACTTCTTAGATAAATTTAGTTAATTTCTGTTATCAATAAATTATATCTTTAACTAGATATATATTCTCCTAACTACTTCTTAGATCTCCTGGATTAGGCACTGTAATACACAGTTCACATTTGTTTTTCTGGATCACTTTTACTGCACAAGGAACTTGTGTTGTTGTTCTGTAGAAGTGTATACAACACACTGTGTTCCCCTACAGACTAATGAATTCCTAGGTCTCTTCCCTGAGAACTATCTTGTGCCACATGTTCTCTAATGTTTGTTATGCCTGGCCTGTCCCATTCTCCTTGTGTATCTGCTCTTGATGTCCACTCTTTGGATGTTTGATGACTCCTAGTTCTTTTTCTCATTTAGAAACTGAACACTGGCTGTTTAAAATCCAGATAGTCTCAGTTCCCCCAATATACCTCATCTGTCATCACAGACATAGGCAACCACTCTGCACGGCAACATAGCAGAGTAGGTATGAATAACACAGAACTGCGTGGCTCAGAGACCAAGGATTGCTCCTTGGAGGAGATAACATAATCCATGAAGATATAGCCTCTTTGCCTCTGCTTGGCTCCCAGACTCCCCAGGGTATCCCTGTTTCCTGTTCTCAACTTAATGTGATTAGAGGTAATTATTTCCTTGCCCAGAGTGTCTTACTACTTTACAAACTAAGTGTCAGCTACACAGTAGTATGGCAGGGGGAGGAATCCATCATCAGCTTAGGAAGAATAAAAGAGGTAGCTTACTTTAACCATCATACAGGCTTAGCTTCCTAATTCTGTAATTGTTTAATTTTTTAGTCAAGGCCAGCTCTACCACAGACTAATATTCCCATTTCTAGGTTATCTGTGTACTCACATTCTTTGTATGTGGCAGTGAGGCAAGAAAGTAATTGTAATTTAGCATTTGGAAAGTTGGCGTACACTTTTATGTCAGCTTCCCTTTTTAGCTAAATGCTGTTTCAAAAGCTTTCCATGTAAGATGTGGATGAAAATAACTTAGAGACTGGAGAAACTTTACATACAGGAATCAACAGAAACAAAAATCCTATTCTACCTCTGCAGAGTACAAGCAATATTTCAATATTTCAGGCATTTTCACAATGATTTAAATTGAGAGGAAATCTGAAGTGAACACAGGCCATAATCTTTCTAATGGCATTTAAATTTGTTGAGCAGATTGGCAGTTAGCCGGTTGTCTGACAATATTACAGACAAGAGGTTAGGTCAGAATGACCTAGACACATGCAGGAAAACCATTGCCTTCTCAAGGCATTCTGCTTGGGACAATAATTTTGAAACCTTCAACAAGGAATGGATCATGTCATAGTAGTCAGCTTAGGAGGAAACACCTGGGCTAATGAGTTATACAAATGTGCAGAAGTGCTGATGCTCCCATTACTGCTGCTGCAGAAAAAGAGCCCTAAAAGGCTGAATGATGATAAAGTGGAAAAGCTTGACAGCATATCTGGGAGTGTATCTGCCTTCTGGCTGAGTTTAACACTGTCAGGCTCTACCACCTCAGGGTACTAACATAGGCAGTGCAGCATAACTTTCAGATTGCGAAAGAGCGACTGTGAGGGATGTAGCTGAGCACAGTTACTACCAGATTGTGCCAAACAGAAGGCTATAGGGATATGTCATGGCCTGAAAACCATCATTTTTTTACCATTCCACCCCATCTATTTGGAGGACAAAACCCCACTGATTGACTATCCTATCTATTTACTTTTCTGTCTCATGTCTGCATACACTAAATGTTTCAGGAAAATGCCAAGAAATTCAGAACAAAACACTGAATATATCATGGTAAGCAAAAATATTTTTCTCCTCTTCTTGATTCCAAGGCCGGGAGCTAAATCATGATATTTGCTTTCCTTAGCCATCTGCTTCTAACACATAAACAGAGCAACTATTATTGTGTTGCAATGTGTCTGAAGTGGCTGTAATGACCATGCTGACTGACAGGAATTGGTACTTGCTTCAGTTGGCTTCATGATCTTCCTACCCTAGTGTGGTAGTTTGAGGGGTCCTGGGTCCCCCTTAAGCAAAACCATAGGGACAGAGGCCCATCCCAGGGGGATGGACCTGCTCATTCCAGGATATTGTAATATTGTTATTCTATTCCCTTTCTGGTATCACAGCTTAAAAGATAGTGCCTGACTGCACTTCTCCCCCTTCCCTTCCCTGCCTTCCTTGCTTCCACTTCTCCTCTCTTGGAACAGCACGCAACAGATTGAAAGAAACATCGTATCTGAAGGCAAGATCACATTGTCAGGTATTCAGGGAAAATGTCAATTAATTCTCAGGCACCAGTTCCTGCCTCCCTCAGAGCTGGCACTAGTAGCCTCCATGCTCCAAAAGAACAGTCATACTCTCTAGGCTCCTGTCCTCTCAGTGTGCATCAACAATCCTACCAGTAGTAAAAAGAAAGTGTTAGGTAGCAAAACAGCATACCTTGTTGATTGGGCATTCATGTGATAGCCAAAGATACTTACTATTTTTAACTCAAGTTTCCATTCTCGGGTACTTCACTGGAGCACTTGCTTGAACATGTGCAACATTGCCAGAAACCTGTAGAAAGATTAGAAAACACTGAAACAGGAGGAAGGACTAAAGAATATAGCATGTAATTCCTCAGGTGTGGGCTTTAGTCAGGATACTGGAACTGGTACAGAATACCTAATAAATTTAATTATGTCACAGTTATGTCTTCAGGTACCTCCAGAATCCTGCCACTCATGCTAAGTTGATTCATTATGGAATCAGCAGAAAATGCTTACCTCTCTGAAACATTAGCACACTGCCTGCTGTGCTGGTTCAGCTGGGTGTTGCCCATTCAGTCACTCACTAGCTACTGATATTTGGTAAGATGAGATTGGAGCCAGAGACTTCAGAACAATAGAATGCCTTTGTCTTATAACCTCTGTCTGCTCAGCAAAAACATTTGCAAAAACTTCAAGGTGATTTTAAATCTAGCAAAACAGTTTTCAGAGGATGCCTTGCAGTTTCATAAGATATTACATGTTTTCACTTTACAAAAACATGAAATAGATGCCAAGAAAACTAAAATAAAGAACTTCAGATTAAATAGATACCAATGAATTCTCCAGGACTCCTCCATCCTTCATTTTCTAAGTTCTTAATAAAAATGGTTCTGCAAGGAGGAAGTCAGTACCAAGAAGAAAGTTACAATGGGTGTGTCTTGTTCAGCTTTAATGAATACTGTTATTTCATAATACTTTTTTTTTTAATAAATCATTAATAAAACTGAAGATCTTGCTTCCTTAAAATGTTGCCAAACTCATGTTAAGTATGTACAAACATTTTATAACTGAAGATACATATGTGTCAGTTTATCATATTAAATGATATGATATGATGATATGATGATATGTTATCATATCATGCTATTTTTAGTGCACTATTGTCTGCTTTAATTATACTGTTTCTGTTATTCTGGCAAATATGGAATTCTCTGAAAATATCCAGGTTCTGACATAAGTGAAAACTACAAAAATTGTCAGTTCCAAATAACTACAAAAAAAGCAAGATCTTGATTAACTTGGATTTACCAGCACAAGTGTTAGCCTTTTCATTGTTTTGTAATATAGGACAAGGAAGATGTACCTACCAGGTTCATGTAAGATGTTTTGACAATTGGGTAGACATTGCATTCCTACATTCTCTTCAGTCTTGTATGGTGTTGCTGTCTCACATACCATTTAGTAGTTGCATAATTGTTCTCTTTCAAGCATGCAAACAATGAGGTCAACTTGAGTCATGTCAAATAACTAGAGCAAATACCACATATGAAACCATTTAAGATAACAAGTCATGTGACTACATATGTTACTTCTAGCCTGGGTTTTCTGGATCATAATGGAAGTATGTTAGAACATACAAAAGCAACTCCCTCTCTGTTTCGTTTATGATAAGCAATCGATGAACAGCTTATTGAAAAGTATTTAACACAGGCAAGCTAGAATTGAAACTTACCTTCCTCTAAATCATTATGCTGCTTCTTTAAACTGGCCTTTTCAAAACTTGTGCTTTCCTGCAGAAAAAAATGACAGGGATGAAGCTTTCATTTTATTTTAGTGGGCTTTATAACATTCAGCTTTGCTACATTTTAAAGCTGCCTAATTATCATCTCTAACATCTGGGATGCAGTATCTATCAGATTGTGTGTTTTATCCAAACTGGGCAGAGATACAAGAAACTGTTATTTGTATTTATTAACTGGAACATACAGAGAAAGGTCAACACTTTCTCTATTCATCCTTCAGCAGCAGAGAGGCTGTGGAGAAAGCAAGGTAAAACTCCTTAATCAACAAAAACTTGTGACTTCAAAAATATACAAGACACAGGAAAGCAAAGAAGCTTCTTACCTATGAATTTCTTTCTTTCACTGGATACTGTTCAGTTTAATTATATTCACAGGGCTCATCACAGACCTCTGCTGTTCTTAATTGAAGTTGAAAGATGTGGTTTCTCTTTTGCTACAGTACTTAAAAGAAGAAAAGCATTGAAATACTGTTCCTAAACAAGTACCAATTAAGAGAAAGCAGAATGTGGTTTAAATAGTTCCCACAGATGTATTTTATTGCACTCTGCAGCAACCTTGATGTAAACTGGTCAGTTCCTTCTATAACCCTCCCAAATATTTGTGATGGTTATAACTACTGGCCTTTCAGTGCAAGTTGTTTTGCCTCATGTCTAGAGATTTTGTGAGTCTTTCTCTTTTATTTACACTGCAAGGCCTCCAAGAGAACAGTTAACTCTCTTCTAAATGTACAGTCCTAGGCAGTTTCAAGCTGCTCCTGGACAGTGTGGGGCACAACACTGTTACCTCTTGCTCTGTAGATGTGTATTTCTATACCTATATGTTCCCGTCAGCCAGTGTTGCAGTCAGCAGCACTGGCATCATTCTTGTTCACAATATAGCACAATACAGTGGCTTTTATTGCATGGAGGGATTCTCAACACAGAAGCTTTATTCATAATAACATAAAAAAGTCTGACTGGCTCACACCAGTAGCCTCTCCAGGCCAATGTGCTGCCCGCACTGTCTCCTGCAGTGAAAGGAGATTCTGTTTAGGGACATCATGTGAACCTGGCCATTTCCTGTGGTCTATTCTCCTCATACTCTGCCAGCATCACTGGATTTTAAAGAGCACATCTTTACCTATTCCCTATAGTATTTTTTTTTTGATACTGTTATCTGAGATATTGGGGGGTTTGTTTTGTTTTGCTCAGTTTTTGTTGGTTATTTTTGAGTTGCTGATGCCATCTACCTCCACAGGCCCTCAGGATGAGAAATTCCATGATTTCACTAACTGTTCTATTAAGAGAAGTGCTTTATCAGTTTTAAACCACTTCTCTACTAGTTTCAGTGAGTGCCTTCCCACCCCAGTTATAATACTGCAGGATTTGATGAATGACATTTCTGCAATTTACCTTATCCACCACCTCAATGATTTTGTAAACATAAACCACTCCAAATAGAAGAGTTTCAGCCTCTTTAGTTTCTCCTCAGAAAGAAGCCACTCCATTGACACTTTTCTTTGCTTTTCTCTTGACCCTTTGTAGACCCACTGTCCTTGGGACAGAGAGACCGGAACTCTATGCAGACCTCAAGGTAGAGGTGCACCAAGGTTTTATACAGTTTCTGGCTGATCCCTCTGTCACATTCTCAGAAACCTTCCTGATGATGACCAACATACTGACTTCTGGCTGCTGCTGGACAACTGAGCTAGAAGATCACTTCTTTCCCCTTAACATCTCTGATCTAGCCTACAGCACCAGTTCCTTTTCTAAATGGACTGAGTTTTTCCGATCCCTTTCTCCAACATAGATTTTTTTCCCTCTAATCACATGTACTTTGAATACATGAATGCTGCCAGCATTAAAATCCAAACTTGCTCAGTGACCTGTGGCTTCAGACTGTGTTTTTAATCAGAGAACAGAATGGAATCCTAAATGGAAACCAAAACTGGATCTGAAACAGAACGTCAAATATCATTTGGAAGCCTTTTTCAAACATGCATATATATAAAAGTTACTATTTTGAAATACTAATTTGACTGAGTTCTGGCATCCACTAGCAGATACTTGTGCAGTTTAAGGATTGTTTAGCCTAGTCATTGCACAAGCCTTTGTTTCAGGACTGTAGCAAGGGTACCCTGGCTGCTCTCTGCCACTCTTTAGATTCCTATTGGGCTTGTTCACACAGGAGCTTGCCTCCAGTGATCTCCAGCAAACAGCTTTTAATGGAAGAGGGCTGGCAATAGCCTTGATTCCTGTCCTTCTCCATCTGTCATTTGTGTGGTTATTACTAATGACATACCTGTAGGTGACGGCAGGCCTAAGTTTCTCAAGCCTTTTCCCATCAGTCCTACAGTGAGCTTTACTGGCTAGCTGTTTACATTTATACATTTCTGTGCTTCCATCACCTAATTTTGTGTGAGTGCATTCATCTCTTGGGTAGTGGTAGTTCAGCCTGTTCATTAGTCCTGTCTCCCACTGAATTGCAAGTAGTTAACTGCATTTCCTTTACCTTATTACCAGCCTTACAGATTTAGGCAGAGCAAAGCTCCTTTTCCAACCTGTGAACACAACTGATGCCTGCTCTGAGGCAAGGATGCAAAGATGTAGGCTAAAGTAACTTCCTGACTAAAAGTCCAAGCTCTATCTGTGCCCCATGCCTACAACATTTCCATTCTCATACTCGTAACTGTTCATAACAGAATATGTAATATGTAGGCTAGGTGGGCTAGATGAACCAACTAGTGAATCACTGGACATCCAATACAGAGCAAATTTAACCATCACTGATTCCAAGCCAGTGGTAAATAAAAAATATACAATTTTAACTACTTGCTTTAAATCCATTAGGAATAAAGGGCTGATGTTATATGTAGGCATCACATAATACATGATTCTTAAAGAATCTATACAGTCATAGAGATGAAAAGAAACATTTTGATGGAAGGCTGATTTTTCAATGCCTGTTTGAGTTATCCAGCAGGATTAGAAATAATATTTTAAAAATATTTCATATAAGTCATCTCTACTGTCTTTAGCTTCTTCAAGTAGAACTTGAAAAAGGCTTTCATACCAGATACACTACTTTCTTCTTGTGAGTTTTTGTATTGTGTTATAATAAAACAGTTTGCAGTGGGCTATTTATTAAAATAACATACTTGTATTATACAAAGTAACTTATGTAACTGTATCAGAATAAATAAGACTGTCATTTCAATCTGGTACAAAAAGTGTCATTGCAGAAAATATTCCCTTCTGTTTGTAATAGAAGAATAGCTTTGGTTCTGTGATGGTTGAATCTGGCAGCACACACCTAACTGCTACTGAAGTGGTGCATTGTTTATGCTTATTTAGACAGATGAGAGAAACAGGTCAGTCTGATTCATCACACCGTTCTGACGCCTGCCTTTTAAAAAGCTCTCTGTCTAGAGAGCATGTGTACATCTCTACAATCATGAGTTCTCCTGAAAAGGCAGTACTGATCTTTTTAATCTTACCTTCTTTACTCATCAGTAAAGAAGTAATTCCTGCAAAAATGCAGGAACCAGTGTTTGCTTTTGATCTTTTTGTGTCATAATTTGAAAACATTACTTTCTCAAAAAATGCTGCTGTGTTCACTGTTCTCTTGGTAGCTCACAGTGTCAAAAGTGATGCTGGGACAGAAGTATCCAGGCATCCACTGGGCAAAGTGTAATCTCTGAGCTTACTCAGAACAACAGAAAGAAGAGGATAGTTTGCTTTTTCCATCTCCTTAGAAAATGCAAAGGTATTGTGCTGTTCCTGCTTTTTCTGAGTAAAGCCCAGGAGGAATGAAAAATGTGAGTCTCTCCCTTACTCAGCATATTGAGTAACCAACCCACGCCAGATAAAAAAATTCTTTTAGACTCAGGCCTCCCTGGTGGCAGCAGCACTCTGCCACTTTGACATCCAACAATAATTTTAAATGAGAGTGATTTATTTTTTCTTCAGAGGGCAGCAGATGGCAGCAAAGTTGTACAGATGTGCCAGACTAGTAGAAGAAGAAAAATATCTTGGTACACACACTCTAACAATGTTCCACGGAAAAATAGTATCATTTGTTTCTGTCTGTCTTGCAGCATGGTCAAGACAATAAAACAGGTTTAAAGGACCTTGCGCACTTGTAACCTGAGGGGTTTTTTTCACTACCAGGAGTTAACGAAATCACATTGGGGTGAGATGATGTGGATTATCGCTCAGTAAATCATCTCTGTCTTTGCAAGAATCACTTCTTTGTGCAAATCTTTTCATATCCTTCATTAAACAGATACAGATTGGCTTGTGCAGATATTATAACAAAGTGCTAGACTATCTGTGTGTGTACCCTGACTGATAGAGGAGCTTTGACTGCCAGTCCCCTCTGTAAACTACGTCTACCACTCACTCTCTCACTTGAGTTAGTTGTCTGGGTACATCCTTTAGCAAAGCTTCAAAAATGGTTATGAGGTTGTTTTAAAAAGCAGAGAGAAGAGAAAGGAGAAAGGAAACTGTACTATATAGAGTCACAGTGTTTAAAACACTCAAAATATCCTACTGCATTAAATAAAAAATGAAGTCTGGGTTTTGAACAGGAACACTGGAAATTTCTGAGATTCAATCCCTACTCATTAATACATTTAGTACTGCACTTGACAGATATATTTGTTGAAGCTGTCTTTGCCAGCAGCACCACATCCTGTTTAGAGGAGTAGCAATGATCATACACTACTGAACTCATTTCAGATTGAACTGAGGGTCTGAATTGGAATTGCCTCTTTTGGATAGAGTTCCTGTCCTTTACTTCTACCCTTTAGCAGTTTCTTCAGTCTTTCAAACCAGAACATGTGAGTAAATGAGGTATAAAGCAAAAGATACAATACAATCTTCTAATATAAAAATAGACTTTAAAAAAAAAAAAAAAAGAAAGAAAGAAAACTGGGGCTTAGATTTTTTTCCTGATGAGGTCAGTAGAAGTTTATTTTCAATTAGATGGGATCAGTCTCAGGCCTGGTATTTGGTGTTGAGATTCCTATCTCTCTTAGCAGTTGATCACCACCAGAATGTCTGATGTCTGTAGGCAGTAAGGAGACTGATGATATATGCCACTTGAACATTTTTCATGGTGTTTACCAATAAAGGTCCAGACTATGAGTTTGTTCCTTGTGCAGAATGAGATGCTGAGCTGTACAACCCCAGGAAAAACATTTATTTAGAGAAAGTGACTTAGAAATCCATCATTTTTCCTTGTCTTTAAAGGGAACAAACTTTCTTTACAGCATGCAGCTGTCTTCTTCCAATGCGCAGACTCAGATCTGCTCCTGAGTCTTCTTACACAGGCAGGGAAGTATCATGGCTTCTGAGATTTTACTGCTTTCTAGCAGAGAGCTGCAATAGATCAGGTCATGTAAGGGGAAGTGAAGAACCTACAAACCCTTTCGTCCTCTCCTGTAACAGCAGTGGGATGAATCACATGGTGGCCTTTTAGTCTTCGATGTTTTGGTTTCATGATGACTCCTGTGACAGTAACCATCTATTAAAAGGATAATAATCATGCTTGTTTGATGAACTGCTTAGTTTGCTCCTGAACTAACAAAAAAGATCTGTTATGTTTGTTCTTCTGTTTCTGCCAGTACTACTGGACATGAGAGATAAAGACCTGAACATTTGTTTGTTTGTTTTTACACCATATTAGCAGAGCAAGTAGAAAATATAAACTATTTCATAATTGCTGGGAAAGTTTCGTGTAATGTGCAAACTGACAGATTTGGGGAGTGATAGTTGACTGAAAGTATTGGAAGTATATTTATTTTGCAAACCTATTCTGAGAGTTGAAATTTATTACAAAATATTTGCCTTCAGCTGGGTTGGACAGATCTTTCCTGACTTTGGAAAAACCCAGGCTTTTGTAAGTGGGATGAGAGACTCTAGGAGGTCTAGCTAAATGTTTGGTAAAAGTTATCACAGAATCAAACAAAGTCCAAAGATTTCTTTTGGCCTCCTCTTCTTTGCTCAAGCTGGGAATTTTGAAAGCAAAGAACTCCAATCTTATCAAATCATTAACGTTGATTTGAGTCTTAATGGAACCATTTGTTTTTCATTTGGAGACATTATAGTTATCAAGCATTTTGACTAGTGTATATATTATGTTTTAAAAAGCCTTTTACATAGCAAAGTTTTTTTACCTCGTGAACAAATTAAGCTCCTTCTTCTTGTGAAGGATTCATGGCCTTGCTCCAAAGAATTGTTTAACAGTTAAAGCAGTTTCAAAGCAGACACAAATTATTTGGTGGGGGAAAAAAAATCTCTTTAAAAATTATTTGGATAATAAATGCAAATCCTTGTGAACACAATAAACAAAGTTTAGTTAGGGATAATTTGGTTTAGTTATTTCTTGTACTCAGTCAATGCTGGATTTTTTTCTCCTGGTGCCTGTGTGCTTCACACTACTTAACATGATGTGAGATAATATAAAATGGTGTATTGACGGCACAAGGAAACTATTTGGATGGCTGTCTGGAGTTACCATTATTGGCTTTAATTATGACTTGCTGTCCTTTGGGTACTAAATGAGCCAGAAAAGGTTTCATATGTGCCAAAGTATTCATCAGTATTCCCCTTTCTGTCATTCTGCTTGCAGAAAAAGTTTATATCTGGCACCTGACTGCAGTTCTTATTAGCATGGACCAAGATGCTTTGCATATTTTGATAATCATCTGCAAGTGTCTCTACTTTTTGGATATAGTAGAAGTTGTTCCTAGGTAACAGCGGTGTAATTCTGACCACTTTCTGATGTAACTGGAGAACAAACATTTCTTGCAGCTCTCCATGTAATACAGCTGCTTAAAGTTTGCTGGTATCAGCTGGACAAAGAAAAATAATTACTTGTTTTTCTCTTCCTGATTAGGGGATCCACATATTAGAACTTTATGGGAAAGTGCTTGTGTATCAGTATTTTAGGCCCCTTGCAAGCATTCTGTATAGCTCTAATAATGAAGCCACAAAAATCATTCTGAGATAAAAAGTCTTTGGAATCCATTTTGTAATAAAAATGTCTATAGTGAAGTACTTTTTCTTTATATAGAGTGTCTTTATGATAGGCGCAAACAAAATAATAACTCATAAAGAATATTCTCTGAACTCTCTCACACATTTTGCTGTGGAGGCTCTGCTGAGAATGGTGACCACTTCTTTGGCATCTGCCTTTGAATGGACTGGTGGACAAGGATGAATTCCTGCTCCAATACATATTTAGCACAGCAAAGCTGAATTTTCATTTAGAACCTTGTTTGAACTGAACTTATTGTCATGTTTTAAACAGCCTTTGAAATGCTGGCCTGTGGGACACTGGGCTGTTCTTAGAAGTGAATACTTTAACTAAGGTGTTAAGTAAATAGATGTTCCTGATTTGGAGGCATTTGATGACATCTTCCACTCCTTATCTGTCACATTAAAGCTGTCTTTGACCTAAGCACACAGTTCTTCCTGAACTTCTAGGCTTTAAGAAAACGTTTGCTTTTGGGGGCTGATACTGCTTGATGGTCTTGTTCTCCCTGAAACCTCAGGGGTTTCAAAATCACGCTTCTCAGAGAGCTTAATCTAGCTTATGGACAGATTTCAAATACTGTTTAAAGGTTAGTGCCCAGCATTTTGCTTTGTAGAATCTTGGTAGTGAAAAGATGCTTAGCCAAAGCACTTCAGTAATGTTCCTTGTTTGATCAGGAGGGAGAGCTTTGATCTGGACAACTCTCACCTGGGGCAGATGCAGGAGTGAAGGAAAAGGGAGAATTCTGTCTTTATATATTTTAGCCCTTACAGACCACTTCCCCACAACTTGTAAATGAGTTTGGACTATGTATTTAACTATGCAATAGGAAAGAGTCCCTGCCTGCTCTATCATTCTCCTCCAGTTTATCTAGCCTCTAACCAGGTTAGCTAAAATACACAGTCAGAGTATTTTCAAGGTTTACTTTTCAGCTCCTTACATTCCACCTATAGGACTACTCACTATTTGGCATGTCCAATTCATCAGAGTTGGTCTTTACACTTTAAAAGACAGCATTTCAAGGATTTTTAAGGATGGAGGGAATTTAAGAAAAAAAAAACCCAAAACTTCTCTTTAGTTGCTGTTTATTCCGACTATAGAGTTTTGCCTCTCCCTGCAATCGCGGCAGGTGGTGCTCTTGATCCTTCCAAACAGAAACTATATATACTTCATTCATTAAGCCGTCCAGCATTAACTTGTTGCTGCTTTGTCCAAGCATCTTCCAGCTTTGAGTGAAGTGTTTTGTGTCAGTGAAAGGGCAAAGAAGGGGAGAAACGGACTGGGTTTTGGCAGTGAATGAAGAAAAGATCAATACAAACAAAAGTAGCCAGTTGACAAGTGTATACTTAACCAGCTATAGTCCAACCCAGCCTAGTGTCCTAAATTTAGATAACAAAGGTGCTGGCTGTGTAACCCAAAAATAAAACACTGTAGCTGTTAAATTGTATAGTTCCATTGAAGTTAATTCAATTGTGCTATTACTTTAAGTAGGATCACACTTTCACTTACACATTATACTCTCCCACTGCAAGCACCCCAAAGCTTACAAGCAGCAACTATTCTAATTTAAAGATCTTTCATGATTTGAGAATAGCCACTTGCTTGTTCCTCAGCTGGCAGCTATAATCTATGCTGAAGAACACACAGTTGCTCTCACGCCTTGTATCTTACAAAATCTGAATCAGAAAGGCCATTAGCAGTAGCAAGATAAAATCTCTTCCGGCTGTTAAACAGATGGCAATTCAAACTGGTAAGCATTGCTATATATGCAGTTTTTTTAAAAGAACATTTCAAGTGGAAAAACTACCTCTCAAGATTCAAATATTCTTAGAAATGTTTAGGAAACTAACCAAAAGTAGGCAATTCTGAGCAGAACAGCAAAACTTCAAGGAGAAAAATTATTATGACTGTATGCTAGGTATCTACCTAAGCTTGTTTTTCAGGGGAATTCCTAGAAAAGTGTCATTGTCAGTTCTTTTAAATTTTGCTGGTAAATATATGCTGCTTAGGCATTTAATCTCAGACAAAAAGATGTCCACTTAATTTATTCTAGCTGCATTTAGTGCTGCTGTTCTCCAGTTCTCTCTTGTATATGATAACTGTGTTCAAAGGTACCGTAAAATAGGTCAAATAACACTTCAGATTTTCTTGGCGTGCAAAGAGCAGGCACCAATAGATGGTGCTCTTGGTGCATCAATAAGGTTCAGTTTCTCATTTGTTTTCTAGTTTGCGGTTGGAATTTGGTGTGTGGGGGGGGTGGTTTGCTTTTTTGTTTTTTTGTTAAGAGAACAAAAAAAAATCCCTACTGCTAAGCTTCTATCCAAGATGTTCTGCCCACACTGAACCAGTCACCATTTAACTTTAACCTGAACTGTGGCCCAGGAAATCCTTCAACATAAATAACCTTGGAAGCTGCCATGACCATTTTTGGAACATGCTCTCTTAATAAATCTGTTACTTTGTTGTGCAATGCTGAAATGTGCAGTTGTTTCTCTGATTAATTGGGGGGGGGGGAAACCAACACAAGCTTCTATGATCAATCCAAGCTGTGACACATTTCAAGCCTGGTTGGCATGTGGGCAGCAAGGGCCTTAAAACTCTCCCAACAGATCTGCCCCAGTTTTTAAGGTGCATGCTTGGTTACTCATTTTAACTAGATAAGGTGGCTGCTAATGAAGTCTGTAACTGGAAAGTTTTAGTCTGTCACAGAACTGTCATGCTAGGTTAGTTAAGGGTAGAACTGAACACAGTAAGAGATAGTTCATCCTGGCCACCTGCCCCCACTAATGACAATGTAACAGAACTGTTTTGTGTAATAGTGTTTATTTTATTTCACATATTACCCATGGAGAGCAGCTGATACATTCTCTACATCTTTCACCACTCTGGAATGCAAGATTAAAAAGGTATAGAAAAAGTTTTAACGTTTGACATTCACTGTATGAAAAATAGAGGGGATAAAATGTTTTTAAATGCCCTTATGCAATATATATATATATAATGTGTGTGTATAAAAATAAAATATATTTTTTTAAAAATACAAACAGGACACAACACAGGACAATCTTAAATATAGATACGTATCTCATGATCCACACACACCGCACTTAAAATTAACAAAAACCACGTACAATTGCACTTTTCCTCTCTGTGACGTTCAAGTATATCGCAGTCCCCGCAGGGACTAGTGAATGTCCGATTCCCTGTCGGGTGCAGGTAACGCAGAGGGTAGAGCAGATGTGGGCGACCTGTTCTTGCCGAGGGCGGAACGCGCACCCTCACACACTTTGGGCAAAGGCCGACGCCTCGGCCTCTGGGCTGCTGCGCAGCAGCTGGCGCCCGCCGGCAAATCCCCCCCGACCGCGGGACTCTCCTGAGCAACCCCTCCTCGGGGCAGACGGGGCCGGGGCAGCCCCGAGCTTAACCCCGCCAGCAAGAAAAGTCCGTGTTCGCCGGGTGCAGCACCAGGGCATGGGGGCGACGTGGCGGCCAGCACGGCAGCGCCGCCGCTGGCGCCTTCCAGTCCCAGGCGGGAGCGAGAGCCGGCGGAGCCTCGTCCGGGAGGGTAAAGAGTCAGTGACCGTTCCGCCGCTACGGCGGCTGGGGACGAGCAGCCCCTGAGCTCCCCCAGCGGGACGCGGCCTTCACAGCTTCCTCGCGCCGCCTCCGCGTTGAGTGCGGGCGGGAGCCGCGGCACCGGCCCCCCTTCGCCCTGCCGGGCCCCGGCAGCGCGTCCCGCCGCTCCGCCACCCCGGGCCCAGCGAGGGCGCGCTGGGGTCCCGCCCGGACAGGCGCCCTCCATGAATCCTGGCGGCAGTTCCGAGCGGCGGCGGACCTCCGAAGCGTCCGTGCCTCAGTTCATCCATCCGAGACGGCCTCGGCCGAGTAGCGCGGCTTTCAGACCCCGAGGACGGGGGCGAGAGGCTGCGCCCGTCGTCTCCGGAGGCGTCGCCCACCCCAGGGAGCGCGCAGCGGGCTGCGGCTGTCGGACAAGGAGCGCCGTCTGCGGCCGTAGCCCTGGGGGCTGATCTTGCTGGGGGGGGCGGTATCGTCCTTGTCCTTGTCGGTCAGCTGGTAGATCTGGTGGGCCAATGTCTGCACCGTGCACGTCCCGAACCGGCAGCCTTGGAAGTGGGGGAAGCTGTTGAACTTGGGGCGGTAGCGCTTCACGCGGATGTGAGCATCCTCCCGGCTGCTGCGAGGCAGGAAGAGAGAAAACAGGCATGAGAAAGGCGCAGTGGGGCCCCAGAGGAGGGGACCCGAAGGGCCCGGGCCGGGCAGGGAGCCCCCAGGCTGGAGGCTGACCCATCCCGAAGGTGCAGAACTACCCCACCCCCGCACCCCCTGGCTCTGTTCTACGCAAAGCGGCAGGAGAGAGGCGATCTGGTCGCAGCGCAGAGCTTGCTCTGAATGCGGGGAGAGGCCCCGCCGTTTTATGACTGTTACTTTATCTATGGATCCAGAGCTCAAGTAACTATTTATATTTGACTTTCACAGTAAAGGCGCTGCTATCTCCCGCCAGCTCAAGAGCGCAGGGAAGGGGAGGAGGGAGACTGCTATCAGCGCGATGCCCAGCCCGCGCAGGACCTGTCTCAAGGGGCATGGGGGATCTAGAGTGAGGATAAGCCTAAACGCCCGGAAGCGAGGGGACCCTGAAACTTTCCACTGTCTCAAGCAAGAACCCGAGCCTAGAGTGGGCTGGAATTTACCTGGGATGCGAGACTCGGGGATCCTCCTTCACGTCCTGAGTCCGTATGAGCGGCTGCACGCCGGCGGCTACTCCCAGTCCTCGGAGCGCTCCTGAAGACTTCACGTCCCGCTTGGCTCGGCTCAGCGCCCATTTCGTCCATCTGCAAGGAGCACAAGGGAAGAAGAAAGCCTGTTAGGGCAAGCCTGCAGGGCGGGAACCAAACCAAACAGATTTGAGGGGCGACAATCACTGCCAGCGCCGAGATTTTATTTTAAATGGATTTATTTTAAATGTTTTCTGAAAGGTCATGAGGCTTTTAAGGAGCTCCCGCAGGGAATACAGTCCCGCTTGGCTCGGCCAGAGCCTGGCGATGGGAGTCGGAGGCTCCGCAGCTCCACGGACTGATCTGGGCGCTGGCAGAAGGACGCGCTCCCATACTCACTTTCTTTTGAACTCTGTCGCTACATCCACCTTCGCAGCATCCACCCTCGCAGCATCCACCCCGAAGAAGGTCACAGAGCCGAGGTAGAGCAGGGCTACGTGAACTAGTTTCATTCTGGCTGGGTTCCTGGTGAAAGGAAAAGAGAGGAACTGTAAGCATGGTTGCTAATATAAATCAGGTAAAGTCTGTCCTTTATTTCTGATCATTTCAGAGAGCTCCTTCTCTCGGAGAGCCCCCAGGCTACCGGGGACTTTGTGTGCGGTATGAAACAGAAGCCAATATTTGCACACCACCTTATCAACGAGTAAATAAAGCCTACAAAGTTTACGTTTGTCGAGTTTTCCTTGCAGAGGCAGCTACAAACAGTATTTCCAGAGTACCCCCAGCGGATTGCACTAGGATTTAGCAAACTCGTGAGATTAGAGTGAGCTGGCTATCGGATGCATCGTCTCCAAACTCCAGCAAGTGTTTTGCTGCCTGGAAGTTTATCCCCTGATAGCTCGTCTTCCCACTTCACACGCAGAATCAGCTAGTTCTGGACCTTATGTTGTAAACTTAGCTGATGCCAAGAGCCATAACTCCAAGCTCTTCAAAACTGTCCAGATTTAGTAGAATTTTACTTCATCTTCCCTGCGTCTTTTGTTGTTGTTGTTGAGGGACGAAAAAGGATAGTTCTTACCTGACAATGAGGATAATCCACTGAGACAAATATTCTTGTAGTAACGATCCGAGTTTGCAGGATTTCCTGAGGAGGGAGAACTCCTTCTTTGTGTGTCTGAAGTAACCACTGCCGAGCTGCGCTCCACCGCTCCCTTTTATAGAGAAGCGCGGGGGAAGTGGGTGGACCTTGGCGTGGCTGGGTGATTTTTCTTTGACACTTACCCCCACCCCCATAACCCAAGCACTTCTTAATCATTCTAGCGTGGATTGGGGGCAACCCATACTAAGAGAAAAATAAAAGGATTATTGAAAATTATCTTAAACAACTTGCTTGGTATTTTGCTAATTATAACGACAGCTTTTACATATGCATTCCAAGTTGTGGCATAATTTGCAAAATCTGCTAAGCCCCTCAGCCTGTTCTGCTGGGGTACGGACTGTTAAACTGCTGATACAGAATTATGTTTACAGGGTTTGTGGCATAATTTCTCCTTCTAGACATCTGAACTTCAGGTGGGTGGAAGCAGGGGAGTAAGAACTACATTCAATCAATTTCAAAATCCATGCAAACTCATCAAATACCAAGGTTCCAAAAATAAACCCATATTTGGACAATGTGAATTATGAGTAACTGTAATGGCTGCCAGCCTTCTTGACATAAGTAAGGAGGTGACAAATCAGACATAATTAATATTTATTACTCACCTTGGGTGCATTTTTTTATCTAATAAAATGTATTTGCTTTATTTGATCCGTTCAAATTAATCACAATTCGAATGGGTTTGGAAGATGAAGGTCAGAGCGCACCTCTGTATCTTTGAGCGCAGGAAAAGGCATTGCTTTGGGGCAAACACAAGATCTCTGGAATACCTGGGTCATGGGCACCTGGGAAGAGTTGCCTTGTGTCTTTTTATCCCCAGACCTCAGTTCTACAAGCGAGCGCACTTACTTCCTCAATTATAAAGTTAATCCAGTGCAAGATCAGGGTCTCTAACAACATTCTTCCGGCTGGCCAGCAGCAAAACCTTAGTCTGCCCGCCTTTGTTGTTGTTGGGGTTTTTTTTGGGTTTTTTTTTTTTTTGTTTGTTTTTTTTTAACTGTCTTCAACATTTTTGCTTCGTGACGCTTCAGAAATGCAGAGGGGTGCTGGAAGCACCAGATGGACTGCTTCTCTACTTACTTGTCGAGATGCAAATTCAGCGGAATTGAGGGAAATAGTCCAGGAGACCTGCTCCCTGGGACGACAGAGTCCCCCTCCCAGACACAGATTCTCAGGAGGAAGGAATGAACGGGCGCGCGCGAGGTGTTTCTCTCGCATCTTGCCCCAAGCGAAGTGTTTCAGAAATCAGGTGGGTACGTACTCGTGACTACCTTTCCAGATAACCGCGGTGTGTAACAACACCCTGGAGAGGTATGTGTGAGAGGGTGACGGAAATTTTCCTGTGCACGACTGACTAGTCCGAGGTGCTCCCCGCTTCCCTCGCCAGCAGCGTCCAAGCATCTTCTCCGACACGTATCTGGACAGAGACAGACTGGCCCGGGAGCCGCCACTCCTCCCGGCTGCCACTTCTTCGTCTTCCACACACTGTCGGCCGGCACTCACAGGTAGCGGAGGCTCAGGTCTCCCCACCGCACCCGCCGCCGTTCTTCCGCGAGCCCCCGGCGTGGTTTCCTCGGCGCAAGGCAGTTTTCTCAGACGTGAGCTGACCGCCGGAGTAAGCTCAGGTCCGCTCTTCCGCCGCACCTGCCCAGCCGGAGCGCGGGGAGGGACGCGACGGCGGCGAATTCGGGGTGCAGAGATCGGGCAGCGCGTGCTCTGATACTTCTGTGGAGCTGGGGTCCTGCTGCCCTCCGACAGATCGTGCTCCGGAGCAGATATGCAGAGAGCGAGAAGCTCGCTGTGTAAACTCAGGGAAGGAGAAATGGGAAAGAACAGGGCTGTACCACGACCAGAGCTGCAAGTCTGCATCCGACCCCAATAACTGCATTTTAGAGACCTCATCAGGCAGCTCAGGCTCGAGCGAGTTCAAACGTTTCCTTGATCAGCAGAAGTTGAAACAGAATCTAACTTTGCCGATTGAGAAGGCAGGATTTTGTGCGATAAGCGTTGCTTTAGTTCACATGAAGTCTCCTATTCTAGTAAGAAAATCACAGACTTCCCCAACTGCTGGAAAATCCCTCATTAAAATCTTTGGCTAAACGGGAAATGTATTTTGTACACTCTTTGGCAGAAAATGCAGAAAATAATCCTATGTTGGGTTAGGAATAGTAACAATACTAATACAACAGCAACACTACTCACATATGAGTTCCATACTGACTACAGCAGTCTTTTTAGTGACACAAAAATGAACTCACTCAAATTCATGAGGTCGAAAATAGGCATATAATCAGCTTGCTGTTGATGTGATATTTGAAAAAGCTTCAGCAGGTAAATAAAGCTGTTTCGAATCTAACACAAAACATCATGTTCTTTATTCAGATGCTCATTTTGTTCTTATTAAGCACTTGCATTCCCATGTAGATTGGACATAAGAAATAGTCACTGAATTTGTACTATGAGGTATCAGTGGCCACTTTTAAAAATATTTTGGAAGTAGTGATCTTTTTATGTTTTAAAAAAGACTTATGCAAAATGCTCCATGGAAAGTGTATTCACAAACTATTATTCTGATGCAGATCAGCAAGACCAGCCCTTTCTCTAAAGCACAGGTCTCCTTTGGATGCCACATCATCCATTGCCAGGAAACTGGCCTGGAGGAACATCCAGCTTTTGTTTACAGATTCTCTTGGGTGTATTGTTCAACCTCTTGGTGCTGCCATATTGTGTTGAGCCTAATTGGAATATTTTAATGAAAAAAATAGATTATAGGCTGTGAAAAGAAAACAATGCTGATGTCTACTTCACTCATAAGCTTGCCGAGATGTATAAAAACAAGGACACAAACATAGATAACACAGAGTCTCTCTCTCTGGGAGTCAGTGTGTCTTCTGGGCTTCTACTGTGTAACCCAACTAATTATTCTGCTTCAAACCCCGCCTTGCCCAAAGGACCATATGTACAAAAGACTTTGCAATGCATATCTACTTTGGTAGGGAGACTGTGAAGATTAGTGGCTAGTTGTACAGCATTTTGTTTAGAATGAACTTTTATTCCAAAAGTAAAGGTCTAAAATCTGTAGGCATCAATGGATAATCAAATTGAGGCAGATATTCTCTGCTGATTATGTAAGGAAATAGTTGTTTTAAGCCAGTGGAAGTACCTTTGTGTGTTTTGTTTGGGGTTTAAACAAATTTTACTGAATCTGTAGGCCACAAATGCAAATATACTTCATTGTATTTCAACCTATATGAAAAATGATACTAACAGGACAATGAAAGCACATGAAGGCTTTAAAACCTCAGTGAAGCTTCACACAGAAACCCCTTGCTTTTAGTGCATGAACTCAGCCAGCTTTGTCTGTACAAAGGGCACACTGAAAAGGGGCAATTCCATTTCTAGTAGTCCCAATGAAGGTGCTTTTAGTGAGCCTTACAACTGACAGGTTTGAGTACATTAAACAAATCCTCCTAAATGGGGGTATCTTGCTCAGGGTCATGACTGCTTCCCTATAGGGAAGGTATTTATGTACCCTGCATGGGAGAGGATGACACTGAATTAAGGGACTGCAGACAGAGCATGACCTTTATACTTCCTGGAGGAGGAGCTGACTATAGAAGGTACTGTGAACCTTCACAGTTTTTTGGTGGTTAGCACATAGTCTTGAGTGTGTACTTTCAGTTTCTTGGAGGGGCTGTGCCCCCACAGCTCTTCCCCTGGGATAAGTATATTGCTTCTGGAGACCTAGGCCTTGGTGTCCTCCCTGAACCACTGGTCTGTGAGCCTCTTCATCTCCCATGAGGAACCAGGATACTTTGCTGCAACACACTGAATTATATTTTTGGTGGTCTGGATGAAAGCTCGATTTACTTTATATTAAACTGTAGGTGAGCACTGTCTGCTCTGTTGTTTCCTTATTTGTCCTATAAAGACACAAGATTGCTCTGTACTTAAGGGAAGTTATAGAAGTTACAGGTGACAGACTCCTTTTTCAGCCTGTGCAGGTACACTCATGTGTTCAAACTCAGATGAATGGTGCCTTTCCTGTTACATGAATACTTAATGTGTGCCACTTCTTGTGACATGCTTTATGAACTAACCAAGCTTTGTCTGTATCAGAGTGGATGGAAGAAGGACCAAGGCTGTAAGGTGGGTGCCAGCAGTACTGGGCAATCAACAAGTAACATCTTTCTCTCAATCCAGCATTTGTTAATGGTCTGGGAAAAGTGTTAGGTTATACTCTCCTGTTAGAGGTGCTAGAGATGCTGGCTTGAAAGATTTAATTACTGAGATTCGTTACATTACATATTGAAACCTAGGAGTGCATAAATTATAACTCTTAAGGTTCCATTTCAACTCCAAATTATTTCTTAGTGCCCCTCCAGGTTTAGCTGTATGGAACATTATTGCTTGATTTTTTCAAACTGTTGCATGTCCTGGCTTTATGCTATTCAACAACCACAGCATCCCTCCCTAGGAGCTATGGCAATGAGCCTTAGTTTTGTTCACCTCATGTGGTGGCTTTATTAAGATTCATGTTATTTTTTTTCTACTTCATAAATGCTTTTAATCAAAAAGCTTATTGTTTTGAAAACAGCTTTGTGTATTTCAGTCATTAAAGTCTACAGGATCATGAACCAAAATGCCTATCCATCCTTCCAGCTCCTACCTACTGTAGGAATTGGCTGATCCCACTGTGTGCATCTTTTCCTCAAAAAGCATATTCAGTCTTTTCAATGTATATATGACTCATTTTCCTTTACTCCTATACTTAACAAGCAACTTTATTAAGATCTTTCCACATGGCATCTGCTTCAAAACACTGAAGCCAGAAAGTTGATTACACCAAGGAAGTGTGGATCACTGATCTCTGCAGAGAAGACACAAGTGAGATTGATTGTCAAAGATTTATCACTAATTTGCCTCTGGGGTATCAAAAGACACTGCATGGGTATGTCTCAGATAAGCAGGAGGTGTTATGAGTTGTGTATTTTAAACAGAAACGTCTCTGTGAAACTGCTAATGTCCATTTGCTGGGCCCCTTGTGATGGTGGATCATCAGGAACAAATCCAGTCATTTTGCTGTATTTCCATATACAGCCAGTGCCTATGGCTGCTGCAGCTCCTCACTGTAGTGCAACCCGTGTCCTCCTTTGTGCTGTTTATTCTCTCTGTGCTGTCAAACAGGACGTACGGGGAAGCTTATCGGAATGCTTTAGCAGGCTCTGCCAGCTAGCCAAGTACTGTATTGTCAGACACCTTGTTTATCATCAGCATCTCTGCCACTACTAGAAGCCCACCAGGCTTTCGGGGGCGAGAGTTCAGAAGGTGTCGGGCTCATCTGTACAGTTATAAATAGCAAAACGAAATCTCCCCGCTGCCTTGCGGAGGCCCTGGCAGCCAGCCCGTGTGCTCGGACCAGCACGTCGAGTGACAGGAGGGTTACATAGAAGCTCTGCCGGTCGTCAACCTCGTGAGCAGCCAACGCCACCGCCAGGCTCCCACGCCAAGCGCTGTGACCCTGATGGAAGTGGCACGACGCCGGCCAGGCAGGGCAGAAGGCGGCAGCTGGCAGGGTAGGGCAGCCGCCTCAGGGCTCCGCCGCGGACAGATGCAGGGTTCCCTGTTGCCGGTGTGAGGGGAGGCCGGGCCTGAAATCCCTTCCCCGTTACCCGGCTGCCCGCGCAGCCGCTGGGGCCGACTTCCCTCGCGGAGACATGTTCCACACGTCCCGGACAAAACGTAAACAGGAAACATCCTGGAAACGCAAGTCGCGATTCCCGAGGCTGAGGCGATAGTTCGCGGCCAGGCTTTGCTTTCGCACAGCTTAAGTGGGGGCGATGCCCAGCAGCTCCTCTCAGGAAGGCACCCGACTCAGTCACCCGACTTTTCCGAGAGCGCAGATCGGTTAGTCCTGCCGCCGTTTTGTAAAGGGAGAAAGTGCTCACAGCCCCTGCCCCTGGAGCAAGTACTTCGCAGGGAGACTGTGAGGAGACAAAGAACAACGCGGAAGGGGAACAGCCCTCCCAGTCCGCCCTTGGCGCGAAGCAGGGCGCCTGCAGCGACCAGCCCCGAGGCCGGGCAGCAGCCCGGGCAGCGCGGCCACACCACCTCCGCCGCGTGCCGCCGGCGAGCTCCGAGCCCTCAGCCCACGCCCAGCCCGGCGGGGTCACGGCTCAGCGGTCTCGGCGGCGCGCAGGCGCACAGCGCGCTCGCGCCTCCAACATGGCTGAGCTGGTACCGCTTCTCTTGCAGCGGGCGCGGAGAGGAGGATGCTGAGCCTCCCGGGAACTGCCGCTGCAGCAGCAGGGGTGCTAAGGCCTGAGGCGGGCTCCTCTCAGCCATGGCCACCCCTGCCGCTGCAGCAGCAGGGGTGCTAAGGCCTGAGGCGGGCTCCTCTCAGCCATGGCCAGGTTGGCCGACTACTTCATTGTGGTGGGCTATGACCATGAGAAGACAGGTAGGTGTGGCTGTACGCAGGGCTGCCCTGCAGTGCCTGGCCTCTTCCCCCCTCCCCTCGTTCCTATCCGGCCTCGGCCCCCTCCCGCCTCCGGTCGGGCCGCAGGAGGAGGAGACTGCCGCGCTCACGGGACGCGTGTCCGGCCGTGGGGAGAAGGGCGGCTGAGGGCAGCGAGGCTGTCTTCACCCCCACCAAGGGGCACAGCGGTCGGCGGAGGCGAGGGAAGGGTTAATCTCACTTTCCTGAGGTGGAGCGGGCCGGCGGGAAAGCGGAGGGGCTGTGCTACTGCTCGGCTGGCCCCGAGCACCTCCGGCCGGTGGGGCAGCGCTAACCCACCTGGCAGCCCCGCTAACTCTGCCTCGGCCCCGGTGAGCGTGGCACAGCATGGGCCTGGGGAGCAGCGGACGGCAACTGTCCAGGGCGTACCCCCGCGGCCTTGTTCTACAGCCCTGGGCGCTGGAAACGGGCAGCGGTTCCCTCGAGAGAGTGGGGGCTGCTCAAAATGTCGCCCACGGGCGTGCACACCACCGGGCCCCCGCCATGACTGACAGCCGAAGTCAAAGCAGCCTTTCGCTCTGTGCAGACAGCGGAGGCCGGCTGATGCTGGAGGTGTTTGCGCGCTCCTGCCTCCCGAGCTACCTCCGCAGAAAACAGCGGTTCTGGCTGCCGTGCCCCGCCCCGCGCTGATAGCTGAGGCACGTGCGCGCACGGCCTCACAGGAAAACAAAAGACTGAGTGGTCTTGGAAGGCTGTGGAGCTCTTTGCCTGTTTTGGCTGGGGGCTCACCGCTTGCCACCTGTTGAAAAGGTGCCGTAGGTGACACCTGAGGAAGCGCTGTTGCACTGGGTAGGCTCTTGAGGAATGGCTGCTTTTCTTGGGGAATCGACATGTGCTCCTGTGTGCACTTTCCTGAAAGCAGAGTGGTGTTAGCCGCTGTCGTTTTGTAGGTAGAGTGGTGCCTGTTATGTAACTTTTTGTTATAATACCACATTTCTTGCTGGAGAGACCTTAAATCAGTATAAAAACAGTTTTGGAAATGCAGCATTTATCAAATGATACGTGTTTGTGCTGCATATTCAGAAAGATCAGTATCTTGGTAATAAAACATAAACAGTCCAGTGTCCCCTAATTTATTTGACTATGCACAAACCAAACAACACTCAGATTTGTTACTGTAATTCTTTGAAGTAGCCATTGGTGTGCAGTCTGTGTTTTTCATTCTAAAAGTGTATCAAATAAACTCTTGAAGTAAAATTCTTGGGTTTTTTTCCAAATCAGTCTAATTTTCAGAGGAATCATATCTATGTGATTTAAGATGTAGTGGCTCACAAAGTTCTCACAAGAATCTTTCTGATTTTACTATATGCACTATATGATGATACTACTCCGTTGATGATAGCATGGTTCCACCTCCCACATTATATGGAAGTAGATTTGTTTGAATTGTAGTGGCAAACTTAAAAGACAGAAGGAGTGCTTTGTGATTAAAAATAAAGACCTTTTGCCTTTCTCCTGTTAGAAACATTTTCCCCAACAACAGTAGAAAGCCCAAATCAAAACAGAGCAGCACCAGAAAATCCATAAGTGCTTTTAATGAGAAGACCAAGCAAAGAGGCTGCTTTCTTTAAAGGCTGTGATCAATCCGATGGAGCCACTATGTGAAATAAAATCACAGATTACATCAGAAAGCTTTGTTTGTAAAATGTCTTCATCTGTATAGTAGTTTAAGTATATGTTTGACTTCCTGTACATAAATTATCTTATTAAGTTCAGTCAGATGGCTTGTGTGGATGAAATTGAGCAGATTCAGAAATAACTCCAGAACCCTAATTTGAAAAGGTCATGCCCAGAAAGTAACTATTTAGACTTAGTTATTTAAATTGCTGGTTGCTACTTTAGTGTTTCATACTAAAAATGCTTGAAGGAACAACATTCTGTTGAAGACTAGGGATGCATTGTTTACTAAATTCCTTTACCCCTACATGCAGTCCCATAATACATGCAGTACTGACCTTTCTTTTTCTTGTAAATGTCATAGGTTCTTGATGCATTTATTATGCTGCTTTTTATGTGAAAAAGCAGGGGCAACCACTTCTAGGACTCTAGACTTATTACCTGTGAAGCTTTCAAATTTTGAAATGTGGGGTTTTTTAATCTTAACGTTCTGACTTGGTTTGAATATGTTTTTTTTTAATGTTGAGTATTAATTATATTTTAGAGTGTTTTTTCCATGAATAGTCTGTGGGATATCTTTGTGTTACAAAGGGGGGAAGGTTACAAGAATCTTTTAACCTTCCCCTTCTTCCTGAAGCTGCACATCAGTAGCAGTTTGAATAATACACACTTGTTAATAAGAAAGGATGTTTATAGCAGTGACTGGATCCCTACTGCCACTGCTTTCTGTAGTAGCCATCATCTGCACTGATACCACTTGGTACAGGGATTTGTTTACATATGCCAATATATCCAATATACTGAAAATGGTAAAGGTGTTGCTTTCCAGTGCAGATTTTCTGGGTTTATTTCAAAACTTCCAGTAAAAATACTTGAAATGCTGCATTTTTCTTGTGGAAAAACTTTATCAGTGCTACAAGTTTTTATCCAGCATAGTCAATCTTTAGGAGAAGTGAGCGTTTTTACTGTCCTCAGGTAAACCCAAGAGAGTATCATTCTGGGAGTTCAGACATTTGAAATTTCTGTTCCAGTTTAGGCCTACATGAATTGACAGTACTGCAGTCCTGTTGCTGTCATCCCATCCATTAAGACTTCCTTTCATTTTCAGCTTGCTTTGGGATGGTGACCTGTCAAAAAGACCTCTGTTTCTGAGTAGTTTGCCAGTGTTGCTACATTATTCTTTTTCTGGGTTATTTTTCTGCAAATTTTTCAAGCAGAGTTACCTCACCAACATGTTGGATGAATGGCAGTATCAGCATGAAGGAGGAACAGGAGCATTCAGGAAGACAGATCAGTGCAGTGTGAATTTCCATTAGCCAGTGTCCTAGAACCTTGGTCATAAAGTTGTTAGTCAAGTGCCTTAGTCTCCTATGTAGTCCACGGAAGGTAATAGATGCCTTGGAATAGTTTGGTAGCAGGCTGTTCATTTGTGCTTGGCAAGATGCATGGGAAGTTCAACCTAAGTGGAGAAAGAGCTTTGCTATTGACAATCTAAATGTCAGTAGACTTCCAGGCACTGAGTTAAGGAGAAGTCTTCGTGTTGTAAAGGATGGTATGATTCACCTAGCTTTTTATGTGTTTCAGGTGTAGTTGACTGTATTCCCAGTTTAAAATTACTTAGTCTGTATATTTCATCATACAATTAATTTAAATATACTATCATTTTAATTACTGTTGTGTATTTTCAAAACTGGTTCTGAGCCACACCAAGAACTGCAATAGCAGTAGCTCCTGTTGAAGGTCCATGTTCAGTGTCTTAGAGCTGGAGAAACCATTTAACAAATCCCCCAATTATAATCTCCCCCCCCCCCTTTTTTTTTTTTTCTTTCTAACAGTGGAAATGTGAAGGATTTAAGTGATACATGAAGGTCAATTGCTTTGCTATGTTTATTTTGCATTTAGCTGAACCTTTACTAAAGCAGATAACCACATTTTTCTCCAACATATCAGTGTACTATAAAGCTGTTATGTAACCCGCTACAAAGGGGCATTTACAAAGTCTCTGAAGGCAACAAAGGTTCTGGAAACATAAACACTCCGCGTTAAAAGCTGGAGAAAATCCCAGAAGACCTTTATATCCATTTTCTTTTTCCATGGATTTTGAAGTGTGATGTGCTTCACCAAAAATTCCCATTTAATGTATTTGCATAATGGAATATGAATGTGAATTGGGAAGAACACAGATATTTGCAAAGATGACAGAAGGGCATGAGAAAAAGCTTTTTTATTTTCTTTTGGTTTTAGTTTTGCTGGTATAAGGCATAATCCTACATGTATCCCTGTAGTTTAAATAGAGTGGTACTTGAAAAAGGTAAAGGCAGGCATGTTTTGTGACTGTCTTAGCTCAGCAGCAGAAACAAAGAACAGAGAACTGAATACTGCATTTGATTAATTTTTGCCCATGCACCTCCAACAGCTTTCCTGTGGAATGTTAGTGTGAGATGGATAGAAATGTTTTCCTGAGACTCATTCGCTGTAATGAGCAGTTGCAATGTGTAAGACAGAAGGCTTGAAACAATGTAGCAGTTTTATTTGGCTGTTGTCACAACTGATAAATGCTGATATAACATGTGTAGGCTCTGTTGTGGTTGTTTCTGTTCAGATTTTTATCAACTACTTTTCAGAGAAGCCTTTCTTGTCTGACACAACTTCATAATCTCGGTGGCTTTGGAAACTAGACCAGTGATTGACGATAGAGTGGGAGAAGTTCCTAAATGCAGTTGTCTGATTCTTTTTCTGTGGGCAGATTTTACCGTTTTGGACTGTAAATAATATATAATAAGGATTTTTCTATAAGCTATCTCAATTTGCCCTAAAATGGGAGAACTTGGATTCAGTTGAGGGAAGTAGCATTTCATGTGTTTGAGGATATTTTCAGACTAAATTGCAGCAAAGAAAATCACTCTCCTCTTTTCTGTCCTGGATTAACTTGGTGGATTATCTAACAAAAAGACAGTTTTCCTGCAGCGTGTTCATGGAAAACAGTTTATTATGCAAGTATGAATACTATTCAGGCAGCGGCCTTCTATAACTGCAAGTGTATTTTTCAGTGGGGGGGGCAATGAGAATGACAATTTCTTCGATGTCACAAGTGTAGAAGTTTTACAACACTGAGGAAGATAATTACACCAGTATGGTAGTTCACTGACATGAGTTTAAAATACCAGCTACCTCCCCTGCTGTTGGTACTTGCACAGTAAAAAATGGAGGAAAACCACAGCCACTGTGGAATCATTTTAAAGTGTGCAACAATAGATTCACCATTCAACCTTGGTAAAAGTGAAAGTTGTATCTTATGAGTATGTGCTGGTAATTAGGAAGTCTTCTTTTGATTAATCTCTTCTTTACAGTAACTTGAGATTTTCAGGCCCCTTGCTTATAGAATAGTGAAAAAAGTATTTCTAACAATAACACTATCTTTAGTGATTAATTTTCTGCTGCTTGGTGTTTTGGGAATTATATTCTAGGTGTATTTGTTGAAATAAGTTATTTCTTTAGTGTTAGTGGTATTCCAAAGTCAAGGACAATCCAATTAGTGTTGATTGGGATTTGGCAGCTAAATCCCTGCTCATTGAGCCAAGAACATGCTTGTCGTTGCTTATCTGTTAGCGACTAGATACATCATAATGTCATATCTCTAATGCTTACAATTCTCAATTTTAAATCTTTCACAGGTAGTATAATATGAAAAAATGCAATTGTGGGATATAGGTTGAATTCTTCACTTGCTTCGTAGTAGACCTGTGCTCAAAGTAACTTAATAAAAAAAAATGTTCACTACACTGGACCTAGGTAACAGACTCTTAGTAGTTGGTGACAGTACAGTCTGAGGTTTTGTCTATCTGCAGTAGAAGCCTGCTCTATACAGAAAATAACAATACCATCATAATTCTCCATACAAATTGGATACCAATTCAGGACAGCGTAAAAACACATTAGACCCTGGAAGACCTCAATGGGTGAAAAGATAAAAATGAATGTTACTGGGGTTACAAAATCAATCACTTAAATTCAGGGTGAAAAGAAGTTACGAGTGACGTCTTTTTGATGTGGCTTTGTATGTTGTTTCCTGAGAGTTAAAAGTGCAATCCCCAGAGAATTCACTGACACTTGAATAGATCTTCAGAAAGACTGGAAAAATGTTTTGAAATGATAGACTTGCTCACTGGGTGTAATGGAAAAGTAACTGGAAGGAAGATAAGTCATTGTGATAAGGGACTTCTCAGTTACTTGCAGATGCAAAAGAACAGCAACACTTCTTTTTAGAATCTTGACTTCATTTGTTGAAAATTATGCTTTAGAAGATGGGTTTCATGGAGCTACTTTTGCCAGATGCCGTAAATACTAATGCCAAGAATACTGAGTGTTGTAAGTTGGCAGTGTCCCCTTCAGGCTGTATAGTGGGATGTGTATCACTTTGATGTGGCTTGGGAACTCCTGCTCTGTAAGACTGGCCACTCTTCCTGCTTAGGGTGTTTGACACATTCTGGTGGTTTAAAATTCTTTCTGTCTTCTAGTTTTTTTTTTTTTATAGTTTTACCCCAGAACAATCTCTGTCCTTGGAATGTGTGTGTCTCTGTTTTTTGTTTCTTCCCTTCTCTCAATCTCTGTTTAACAATTTTTATCTACTCTGTGCTTTTGTGAGAGTGAATCCTCTTGTCCAGTCAATCTCATTTCTCGTGGGTTTCATCTAAAAATAAATGCCAATTCATGTTATAAACACAAAGGCCAAATTTTGTCCCTGCTGTTAATTTTGGACCTGAGAGAGTGTTTGCTAGGATTTTAGTTTAGGCAAAACAGACCTCTTCCACAGTTTCCCTCCCTGGAGGTGTTCAAGGCCAGATTGGAGAGTGACCTGTACTGGTGGGAGGTGTCCCTGCCTGTGGCAGGGGGTTGGAAATAGATGATCTTTGAGGTCCCTTCCATCCTTACTATTCTATAATTCTATTATTCTTATTTCTTAGAAACAGAAAAAGTATTTGATGTGAAGTTTTCTGAAATTAACTAGAGACAGGTATTAAGCATTAGGACCAAAGCTGATATGTTTAGTTTGGCTAAGTAATACATAATTGAAAATAGTCATAGATTAAGAGGTCAGAGTGCAGTTAATAGTACTTATGGCTGTTAACTATTTGCATATCTAAAAAACTTTGCACTCATGTTTCTTCTTAGTGTCTTGTTTTTAAATAACAATGAATGAGGCCATCTGTGATTTTTTTTAAGTGCTATTATGCAGGTGACTTTTAAAAAAAATGCAAATTGGAATTGCATTAAAAAAAAGTTCACACTCTTCCTTCAGAGCTCTTTCTTCATACTTAGTCTGTTTTGTATAGTAGTCTTACAAAACTGGTACAGTATCTAAGCTGCTACTGTTCTACATTGTTAGTATATGCTATTTTTAAAATAAATTTACCATGAGTCATTCTAGTAGAAGTTACAGGAGGATTTCAGTTTTTCTTCTTGATTGGTAACTTGAGGAGAAAGAAGTAGGTTTCATATTTCTAAGGAACTTAGAATTTTGTAAAGATTTTAAAGAAAAGTTTGGTGTGCTTTTCCTTCTTAAAACAGATTTAAACCCATATTTTCCTCCATATTGTATTGGTAACTTAATCTGTTTCTGGTTTCTGCCTTTTAGCTT
The DNA here is from genome assembly GCA_013399055.1 of Ramphastos sulfuratus. Lineage (NCBI taxonomy): Eukaryota > Metazoa > Chordata > Aves > Piciformes > Ramphastidae > Ramphastos > Ramphastos sulfuratus. The sequence goes on from WBNM01041951.1 coordinate 225,661, forward strand.
GTGAGTTCTTACAACATTCAGTCTGAATTTTTTTTTTCTTTAATGTTTTTTGTTTTGTGATGGGCACAGCTTTCAGTAGTGATCCTGTAAGAGTTGGTAGTGAATACTAATGTGAATGAAAATTGTTATAGAATTCATTGTGTCTAGTAGAAGGGTCTGGAGTTGCCTTTCATACCCTGTTCTTCCCCATATTTGAAAACTTGTAGTACTTATAAACCCTAGAGATGGCTTTTGTAAAGTTCAGAAGGTCACTACTTACTTGATAAAGTGGTGGGTCCTTGTAGAGATTCCCTGTGCTGTGACTGGTATGGCTTCTGGTGGGCTTCTAGGTAGAACTTGGTTTTTGTGAAGTAGCTTAGCCTGAGGCCTTTGTGTAAGCAATAGATGATGCTGACTGCAGCTGAGGACCTAGTTCCCTGTTAAGGAAGAGAAGAGCTTCTCTGCCTGAGCACTGCCTTTGACTTCGGGATTCACTCCACATTTTATAGAAATATAGTTAATGAGTTACTAGAACTGGAGTGCTGAAGCTGTAGTGTGTCAGCTGTGATGGCATTATAATTCAGCAAGACAGCCAAAGCAAGTGTCATGTTTTTTCAGTTACAGGCAACTGAAAAGAAAACAAAACCATGACGAGCCACATGTTTGTGATTTGGAATTCAAAACTCTTCTTTCAAAAGATTCTCTTTCCTGTTTGATTAATCTGCATAAATAACGATACCAGGTTTGCCACTGAGTAAACAGTGTTGATTCAAGTTGGGGTACTTTTGTGAGGTTGTTGTTTCAGTACTGTGTTTCCCAAATATTTTGTTTATGGTGTTTATTATGAAAAGAGATGAGATCATACATATTTAACAAAATATCCTTGTGGAGGCTCTTTTTATTATTTTGTTCTATTTTGCCACATGGCATCAGAACAAGAGGACACAGTCTCAAGCTGTGCCAGGGGAGGTTTAGGCTCGAGGTGACGAGAGAGTTCTTCACTGAGAGAGTCATTCACTACTGGAATGGGCTGCCCAGGGAGGTGGTGGAGTCACCGTCCCTGGAGGTGTTCAAGGCACGTTTGGACATGGCACTTGGTGCCATGGTCTAGTCTTGAGGTCTGTGGTAGTGGGTTGGACTTGATGATCTTTGAGGTCTCTTCCAACCTTGCTATACTGTGATACTGTGATCTTTTTGCAAGAGGCAAGACTGTCACTAAGGCATTTTATCTATTTCTAAGAGTAGCCAGAAAACACACTTTATACCTTTCTGATCTTGTAAGATGTTTCTGCATTAAAAAAAAAAAAAGTTTGCTTATGTGCTTTGCCCGCCTTTTTTAGCTCTCTTAAGAGAATATAGTCCATTAAAAATAAAAAATGCAATTCAAGAATGTGGCTTCACTGATCTAGTCTCAAAGGTCTAGTCTCTAGATGTTTATTGACAGTTGTAGCTGTTATTCTTGTTAGTAGCCTAGTAGAAGTCAGAAGCTGACAGTTTACATCCATACCTCTAGCAAAAATGAGGATTGTTCCTTGTTACAATAAGATAGAATTTTAGAGGCCTAACTCAGGAACCTGTTTTCATTATCTGTTGTTTTCTTGATAATATGCTTACTGTTATTCGAAGTTCAGAAAACTCAGCAGTAAGATTTATGTAAAGTTACTACTACGAAAAAAGAGGTCTTGAACTGGACCCTTAGTGCCATGTATTTTATGGAAGTGACTTTGGCGATGTTCTCTTTCCCAAAATTGTCATGACTGGTACCCATGCAACTCATATCTTTCTTCTTCACACAGAGTTGTGTGTTCTATTTATTCTCTGACAGTCTTAAAGTTATAGTAGAGTTTGTGGATTGCATTATTTCCCATTTCTAACTTCTTTCTTCCTTCTTCTCCCTGCCCCCCTCCCCAATCAGTAGTTTTTCCTGCTTCAGATTTCTTGTAAAACTTGAGTCATGGTTATTAATAAAATACCTAAAAATCCTGAAGTAGAAGGCTCTTGAACTGCAGCATATAGGTCTGAATTAAAATAAGTTCCTGTTTTATAGACCAATTTTACTTTCTTTTTTGGATCAAAAAAAAAAATGCAAAGGGGAACTATTTCAACACACTATAAAAATTGGTCTGATATTCTGATCAGTTTCTGTTATGCATCCGCATGTTTGATAACCAGCTTGGTTCAGCTGTCAGATTTTTTACTGTTTTCTGTCAAACCACAGATTTCGTAGCAATAATTGTTAGTCTGCAAAATAAAGAAACACAATAGTGAATTATTTCATAAACAGCAGAACTAGTGACATCTTTCTGCACGTTTTTGCTTCGAGTGTCCTTAGTGCTGCTACTGGACAAGCAACAGGGTGTCTTGAATACTGTTGTGTTTTTTTTTTTTTTTTCAAATTAGGATCACTGGTCAGTTTAATTGGACTGAAGGCAGTTGATCACAACCTTGATTTTGTAGGAAACCTGTCTGAAAGAAGCATTCTTACTTGCAAGGACACGATTTACTGTCACTTAGAAGAATGGTTTCCTTTGTAATAGGTACATTATAGTATGCTCCAGTTAATATCCTGGACCTGCCACAACCTCAGAAGGGAGAGGTTATGCTCTAGTAGTTTATTATGGGTTCATAGTCAAATGGCATTTGATTGTTTTCAAGGACATGGATGCAGTTCTGCCTTCTTCAGTTATGCTCTGATTTCCAGCAACCAATTCCTTTGGTTTCTTAAAACTGCAAAATACGGATATGGGATTTTAAAAAAGTACTATTTTTACTGTTAATGGTGCATGCACTGTATACACATTTGATATGTGAAATCTTGGCAGTGTAGCTTGTTTATGGAGCAAGAGATGGCAGTAAGGAAATAGGTGATATAACACCTAAGCGGATAATCGGACTTTGTTCTTGCGTTACAATTTTAAAAGTATTGTCTAAAAAACTGGAAGAACATACTCATTGTTTAAAATCACAAATTGATACTTATTGTAGGCCTATTTGTGTTTTCATTGTAGTTATGTGTTTTCACTTAACTGCTTAGAGATCAGGTAAAATAATGCCATTCTAGTGGACAAAATACAATTCACATTATGTAAAATTAAGCTTTAGTGAAGACTGCTAGTGTTGGAAGAAACAAATACACGGTAACACTTCTGATGCTTTAGAATTCTTACATGTAGATTTAATACAGATTTGGATACAACAGCATCTCCTATAAAGGACTACATTCTTTGTGTTGATCCTCACTTAATTTCAGTCACTCTGGCAGCTGTGTTCTTAGAGGAGAGAATGAAATAAACCTTTGAAAGCCAGAACACAAAGTGTTTAACTTGTGGACATTTGTGGGTATTTCAAACAATAGTGTTAATCTTGATTGCCTTTTTTGAAGTAGACTCATACTTTTTGTTCTTAGTTTGGAAGCTAAACATATTTTTGGGAATATTTCTGCAGCTGTGAAGAACAAAGTTTGTCATGGAGTAGTTCAGTAAGATGTCATCGTGAGATAATTTTCACTACTGTGGTAATCTGCTTGCATTTGCCCTTGTGTGAGCGTGATCTCTGACATGTATTTATTTCCACTTGGGTTAAATCAAGTAAGCATTGATGGAATTGCATTCTGTGGATGTTTATTTGATTCCGTTGTTCTGGGCTATTGTTTTCTTTGCTGAAAATCACTCTTACTCAATCTCTGTTGCAGTTTGTGCTCCAGGTAATTTCTCTTATCTTTAGACAGCAGACATTCCTGTAAGGCTGTATTGGGCTGTGTTAAGTAACTTGGGGATGCTTGAATGGTGACACACCAGTTCTTTGAAATGACAGCATGACAGAAGCCTCCCCCCAACCCAGGGCACCCATGGAGGACTGGAAAATGCAAAGCAAAATGTGTTAAAGCACTCAGGCCCAAACTCTCTTGAGATCATCTTATTGCTTTACAGTACTGACTTGCACAGATTTATGTGAGGTTTAGCTGGTAGAAATTATGACCAGTCTGAATGTTGGCATTAATCCCATTCTGGCAGGTGGGTAAGGAGCTGATTTTTGCTGAATACATATGGGCCATAAGATATGCTCATGCTTACTGGAAACTCTTTGTTTTTGCTGTGTTTTTAGTCTATAGTCAGTCCAGACAAAATATTTAGCCTACCAGGATATGTGAATCATTCTCCTTTGTAAGTCTTCATTTATCATCTGTGTTCTGAAAATGTTTTGCGTGAGGGAAATGTTGAATGCAGTCTGAAATTTTATTGTTAACTTGCGTTTTTACAGCTGTTTTGTAAAAATCATGCTCCGGTAAGATAAAAAAAAATATTATTTAATTGTTTTAGCCCATTGGAACCACAGGAAATACACAGGGTAGGAAACTCACTAAATGACTTGTCACTCCTTGTCACCTGTAGATGAGCAATGATACGCAGACTTAAAAAAGCAACACACCAAAAAGTCTTAGCAGCTGGTTGGTTCTGGGAAAAGGAAAAGAAAAGGAGAAAAAAGGTGAAGAAAAATTGCTCCTTTGTCATTTATGCATTGCTGATACTTACACTTTGAGTAGAAAAAATGTTTCAAAATTTCCCCAATGAATGCACAACTATGCACAGTACAAAATTGATGTTAAGGATTGAGTGAACAATTTGATTTGTTTTTTGACTTCATAGTCTGTTTTTAACCGCTTCTAAGGATGTATGCATGAGTGTGCAAAAGAGGAGGGCGCTGCTTAAAATTCTGTATGGACTTTCAGTGTGCATCTCATTACCTGAAGGAATGTGACGATTGCCTTGAAGTTCCAGTAGACAGCCGAGATGGCCTTTCAGTCATAAAATGCTATAGGTTTTGAACGAAATTTAAATTAAGTATGAGATCAGGAAGTTTGAAATCTAGTATGTGTCAATGGTGCTGGGGTGCCAGTGTGTAGAGCTTTGTGTTCCAGTTCCACTCACTAAAGAAGTTTGGCTTTGTAAATGCTTACAGACAGGAAGAAGTACAGAAGATAAGAATAATAATAAGAAAATAAGAATAAGGAATTAAAAGAGCACCGGATGAGTTGCTGAGACCTAACCATTCTTTTGGAGAGCAGGTGTGCAGTATACAGAGGAAGAATTCTGTGAAGATAGTGTAGAGATAACTGAAGGACTTGTAAGCTGAGGCAACTTCTTAGTACAGAGGATTGCAAATGTATATGCAGTGTCAAAGAGATTGTGTAGAAATCGGTAGTAGCCACTGGTTATGCAGGGAAGGTTGGAAAAAGGAGGCAAGGATAGACCTGAGACTAGAGCTCATTCAGCTTGCAGTGCTGAACTGATCTTCCATCGTAGTGGGAATGTAAGTGACTATGTTTGAGTAGATGTATTTAAGTGGATGTATTTGAGTGGCTTTGACTTCTTGAGCTTAAATTTAAGTCTGTAATTAAAATTTGTCAGAAATTGTTCAATTTGATTGTGTTCTGTTTTCAGTCATGAAGGAGTTGTCAAGTTGATTTTTTAAAAATTTTGATAATACAATACAGTTGTGGTCTGGTAGGATTAGTAAGGCAGGAAGCTTTTTTGTTGGAGATACATTTAGGAATGGGATTACCATTATTGTAATTCTTTTTCTTCTCCCTGAGAGAGGAAAGGTGCTTATAAAAAGAAGCCAAAATCCAGCCACTTAGCTAGACAACCGTTGAGTTCATAACTTCCTTTTTTTAAAACAGTAATTCTTGTATCTGACTCAGAAAAATTAAGATATTTACTTGTAATAAGATCTGTTGTTTCCAAATCAATGGCTAAATGCTCTATTTTTTTCTGTTAATGCAAACCCTTGTTTTTTTTTAATTGTTAACTTTTGAATGTTCTGAAGTTGGAGTACTCAGTAACTCTTACCTGTATGTGTATTTCAGTTATTTGGCATTCTAAACCAGAAAATCAGATAAGTAGACTTGAAAATCCTGGTACTTTTTATAATAATAGAAGGATCAAACTTCTTTCTTTGGTGAATAGATTGTTTGCAGGATGGAGACTTTAATTTGGTTACAGTATTTATCAGATAGAATATCTGTTAATTCTTTGCTCCTGTGGAATTTTGTGTTACAATGCTTCTGAGTTTAAATGCCCTTCATAGAAGAACTAGCTGGAACGGTTTTCAACATCTTGTATATTTCCTGAATTTTAAGTCTTAAATTTACAATGGTTTCTTTCTTAGCTCCAAAATAATATACACTAAGAATTTATAGTACATATTTTAGAAATATCTATATGCTGTTGTTTTGTATATTTGCGTTTTTGGGGTAATGCCTAAAAATGTAATTCTGAACAAACTAATAGGCCATAGTAAATTTTTTGAGTTTTTTTTTTTGTTGTTGTTTGGCCTTTTTTTCATGGTTTCAGTATCACGTGTTCCAATGGAAGAGATGTAGTTTGTGTAATTTATCTGTGTTGTGGGGATTTTTATTTTTTAACAATTTTTATTTTAACCCTTCAGTAGCCAGTGCCGATGTAGGGGATGTTGGAATAATGAGGAAAGAATAAGCCTGAGAAAGTAGAGCTTTTTCCTTAGATCGTGAAAATAATTTCATTGATGAATAAACAGCTAAGTAAGGTCTTGCAGGTCCAGTGAAGACAACTTCAGGGTTAGTAACTATTATTATGGAGTGGTAAAGCTGGGAGTTTTTACATTACATCAGGGGTAAATGTGACCTAGAATACTCTGGTTTTCAGTAGATTCATGAAAAAGTGAGATTTCAGACTGGCCATTAATACTGATGTATTTGGTTGTAATGTAATGGTTGCAGAGTTTAGTACTTAATTTGTCAGGTTAAGGAATGCAGAGGGCTAGAACTGTTGATGCACAATAATTTTATAGCTGATGAATTGTTACTGAAAGAAACTTTTGTGCTGCCATGCTGTCTTGGCAACTTTCAGCTTGTGTAACAGCCACTTGAAGGGCATGTTTAAGAGCAGCCCTTATGTTGTTTTTTGTTTTTTTTTTGGCATAGTACTGAGGGTTGCTCTTACTCCTACCAGGCAAAGGGTAAGGGAAGTGGAAAGGTGGCCTGTAACCAACTTCCACTTGCCCTCTGGTCCTGTGCTGCTGTTCTGGGGCACCAGGCCAAGCACACATAATGTGAAAGACTTGCTAGTAAATCACAGTATTTGAAGATGGAGAATATATGCAATTTGCAACAACGTGTGGTCGTTATAGAAAAAGTTACATTTATCAAGTGGCAAAAAAAAAGTCTTAAGTACTTTCAGGCACATCAGTGTAATATAACAGATTCTTCATTCACCAGGAGTTGAATTGTTACTTTCCCCTGCTAGAAAGTAAGAGCTCCCCTGTGCTTTCCTCATCCCAAAGGCATTGTATGCACTAAAGAATGTGAAAGGTATTTCTTAAGAAGTTTGTACTCCAAGTATTTACTTCCACTGCTTAAATATTTAAGCTTGACTGAAGAACAAAATAGAATTTTAGTCGTTTGTAGTTAACTCAGATTGCATCATTCTGTTTGTTCTATATATGTTAGAAGAACATTTTCCTACTAGTTTCACTTTTTAGTTTGTACATTTCTACTATTCCTAGATCTAAAATGTGTTCTTCCAGAGAAGGGGGGGGAAAAAAGCACCAAAACCAACCCAAGCCCACAAAACAAACAAACAAACCCCCCCAATAACAAACAACTCACCCCTAAAAATAAAAAAAAACCCCAAACCCTAAACTCTGTCCTCTCATAGTACACCTTTGGTAGTAATAGGGATGAGGCTGAAGTCCTTCTGCTACGAGTGTTCTCAGGTCAGTGTTCTCTCTCCTCCCCTTTCTCTGCAGGACTAAAGTGGCCACCGTTTGAATATTACTTTCAATGTATCAGGACCAAATACTGCCTTTATTCATGATTATTAATTTGTAGTGTCAGGGCTTTTAAGTGCATGTTCTCTTTGGCATGGTGAGCTACAGCATTAGCTGTTCTCTAGAATATAAGGTATTGGAAGTTATTACTGCTAACAGAGAGAAAGCATCTGTCATTCATTCAGTAATAAAACCTTACTACAGTTCAAGCCAAATAGCATAAATGGCCCCAAAATATTCTTAAATGTCTAGCTCAAGTGCCTAAGCTTTTATCATTAAATGTTGGTATGTATGGAGATATTTTATAGGTATTTCTGTTTCTCTTGAGACCTGACTTTAGAGTTGAAGGTTTTTCCTACTGAAAACAATAAAACTGAGCTGGTATGCATTGATTTGCAATATATAGCATATTTATTTGCCCAGCTTCTGTGGTTTTGTTTGCTTGTTTGTTTTGTGAAATGCTTTGTGCTGTGAGGAATTCTGATGCTTTTACCCATGCAGAGCTCCAGAGGGGCTGCTACAGTCGAATCTATTAGTTGCATTTGCTGTGCAAGTACCATGTACATACCTCTCCCAAACTGATACTGAGCCGGTAAAGAAATATTTGAGGTAGTTAATGAGAATTCACAAAGTTGCTGAAATAAATATGTTTTTTTAAAGCTAGTATGGAGTAATCACATTATTTCTGCAACTATTAGTAGTATGATAGTGGTGATTTTTTTTTTTTTTTAATGTTCATTTAAAAATTGAAACTATTTAGAGCTAGGGCCCTTTTTTGTGAACTGAAAAAAAAGAAAATTTCATTTCTTAATGTTTACTTTTAAACCTGTGGCAACCTTCCTCTAGATTGTACATTGTCTGTCTCAGAGCCCTATTAGATCATTCATTCTTTTGTTAATGAATCACTGGAATTATTTGTTTGACTATGAATCACAAGGCAGGTTTGAATGGAGCTTGATGAGGAGTGTATTATTATCAAATTTGCATCACAAATGCTACATTCCTACATATTTCATTCAGTTACTGATCCTGTTCTTCTATGCTGCTGCTTTTTCTCCTCCCTGCCTCATTTTATCTCATTCTCTACAAGGACAGGTTGAACCTAAGCTTACTACCTTTAATGGGTTATGCATTTTCTTTCCTGTTGCTTTAGTCTGATAGTTTGCCAAGCCCATCATTTTTGTAGGTAAGAATCTGCTCTGGCTGTAAAGTGCACCATTTACTAAGTCAGCACCAGCTTTGTTTTTTACAAGTGAGATTAGATGTAAAAATGTTTTGATTACATGGAAATTACCTGAGTAGATGTTCAGAATTCTGTTAAGCAAAACATTATAGTGCGAAATTAGCTGAGAATGTAGATACTAGTTTCTAGGTCATGGTAAAGAACTGCTAGTGCCTGGAAGAATTCTACATTGTCAAGGTGTTTAGGTGTTACATTACTGATAGTTTCTTGTCCTGTTCTTCTTCCTATCATACCATCAATTTTCATGAGTCAGATTTTAATTATGGGTGTGTTTCAATTTTCAGTAAATTCTACGTTCTCCTCAAGAGCTTTCTTTTGTTATCCAAACTATTGCCGTGGCATCTATCCGTTCTACCAATGTCATTGATGGCATCTTAGGTGACATTAATGGCATCTGCCATCTTTGAGAAAATTTGATCCTAAGCATGTTGATACAGTCAGTAAACCCCCCCAGATATATTTTTTGTTATGGGTTCTGCTAGTTAGCTTACCAGCTCTGGCTCTTTCTGAACATAAGCAATTCTTGGTAGAAGGAAACAGGTTAAGCGTAAAGTGGTATGAAGTAAGAACTGGGAATTTCATAGTATGTCAAGATCAAATTAATCCTACCTCATTTTATGTGGCTGATTAGCTAAAGGATGTTCTTTGTGGGTAGTGGAAATTCTGCATTTTGTCATAAGAGTACTGCAAAATCTTTACTGGCTTTTATTACTTGCTTGAATTTGTTCTGGATTTTTTGGTGTGATTGCTGGTTGTTTTTCACCCTCCTTTTTAAAAGAGAAAAAAACATAGAAAAGCAGAACAGTAACAGAAAAGTTTCAATAGAATATATCATTTATGGGTAAACAAAAAAAGCCAAGTGTGTGTGCATTACATTACAGATGTAAGTTTTAGTTTATGTTTTGACACTGCTTATGAGTTTATTTGTGTATAGGCATGTTTCCCTGAAGACCTATGAGCTAAACAATGTGCAGTCAGGATGTGTACCTTTTCTCTATGTTCATACCCTTCCCTCTTGAGATGTAGAGATGGTTTGTAACAGGTGCGGTATTTGAGTTGGCTTTTGCTAGGCAATGTCAAGGCTTTCAGCAGCCTCTGCTGCCCTCTCCTGCTGTGCTTTCTGGCTTCTGTGCTTGGAAAAGTGAGTAACTTTCAGGACAGAGGCAGGACAAAATTGGTCCTTCCAGCACTGGAAACTTACGGGGTGGAAGGGATCCGGGCACCCTGATGGTCTTCTATAAAACGAAGATATTTATAGGTTAATACAGGTTCTTCTACATCGTAAAGCATATCAGTGTTATTTGTGAGCTGAGGACAAAAAACTCAAACACAGTACTTAGATTAATGTAGAGGTGAATAAATACCATGTATCATAGTTTCTCAGAGTTGTTGCATTTGAAGTGGTAGGCTAATCTTGCATGTTCCGGAAATTCTAATACACTTTTTCATATTCATGGGTGCCAGGTAGTAGGAAAATCACCTTCAATCATGTTGTTAATGGTATAAGAGCAACCTCAATGTGTAATTTGGGTGATCTAGGCAGCGTTCGACCAGATGCAGGCTAGAATAACAGTCTGTGTACCTTTTAAAGAAGGCATAATCTCTCATTTCATAAAATGTTTGCATGCATATATCTATATATCTAGTTAAAATGAGGAAAGAGAGTAGTGAAAGGTTTGAAAGCTTAAATTCTGTGTAAAGATATGTAATAGGGGTATGAAAAATATTTTGATAGTTCTTTCTCTAGGAATTAATAGATCTGAGCATAGTTCATGAGAGCACTAAGGAAGGGATTAGAAGTGTGTCCTGGAAAAACAGTCATGTGGGCTTTTGCATGTATGCTATTAAATGATACAACAGTATCTTTAAGAGCTCCTAGTTTGGATAACAAATAGAATCACAGTTTGGAGAGAGCGTTTGAAAATTGTTTAATTGAGTGTTATATAAATATGTAATGAAAACAACTAGGACTTGGATGACATTGTACAGGACAAAGAGTATTTAAAGTGCAGACCTCTGGGAAAAGTAATGTTTACTTCAGAAAGTATCATCCATCAGTTTGACAATTAAAGCTTAACTGGTGTAAATTTCTGCTATAAAAATTGCTTATGTAAAGACAGTACCAGAATCTAATTGCATAGTGAAACCTTTATGAATGTATTAGCTGAAATGGTGACTGTCTATTCTGTCATTTTACACATTTATTCTGGATAGCTGTAATACAAAGTGTTTTATTTATGCAGCATGCTTTTGGTTTTCAAGTTCTAGTATAAACTGCTGCACTTTGCAAATTCAGTAGGCATGTGTCTCAGATGGAAATTGACCTGACAATCCTGAGATTAAAAATACCATGCAAGTTGTTTATCTCTCCTCTGGGGAACATTGTAGGTGCATTTATGATATTATCAGTGGCTGCTGGCAAGTGTTTGACTGAGCAGGCTTTAGCTGGATCACGAGATCTTATTCTTCCCAAGACTGAGATCTTTTCCTCCATGCTGCAGGTGATCAGGAACTTGACAAGAGGATTTGAAAGGCTGTGTATTCTGTGACAGGCAGTGAGGAATTAGTTGGGTGCAGGCCGAATTGACTCTTTCTTTTCTGTGTCTAGTTTGGGTGAAATGTCGTAGAAGATAAAGAGTTCTGATGTTTTAAAAGTAAAGCTAGATAACATCTTGTTAAAACTCGACATGTGAGGCTGTACTGTTTGCCAGAGCATTTATTAGGTTTTGGATGACCCCGGAGTTGTAAAATTCCATGCTGAATTAAGATGACAATATACATAAGGAAGGATATGTTGGACTAATTTGACGGGTTATCATTCTGATGTGTCATTTTCAGCATGCAGAGAAATTCTTTACTCTTTGTAGTTGTGATGGTCTGGAAGGATAAATTTAAGAACAGTTGGAAGTAATTTGGCAATTTGACACTCAAACTGTATTACACATGCAAGTCCCACAGGTCTTCAAAGTTTGTAGGGCTTTTGCGCTTTAATATCCTTTTGCCTGTAGTGGCAGGGCTGCATAATGGCATAGTACTTTCATTTGGAGGTTGCACGTTAAAGATGATGGTGCCCGTAGCCCCCAGGGGATCCTGAGCGATAACCTTTGAGGTCTGGAATCTGGGAAACAGTGCTGTACAATGGTGTGCTCTTGTTTTGGTTTTTGCATTTTAAAACTAAAAGTGCCACTTCTAGTTAAGGATTTATAGTGAAGTTTCAGTTTTGTGATGGCTGAATAAAAGCGGACAAATAAACTCAGTGTCTGTGATGCTGCGTAATGATTCTGAATACCTAACATCTCTATTGATTGTTATGATTGTGGTATATGTTGGATCTAGTTAATTACAATTATTGTTGACATAGACATTTCGACACTCGTAGATGGCATATGGATTGGAGAGAGGGCATACTGGGGTCACAGCTAGTAGCTAAGATTGGAACACGATAGCTTCGCATGTGTATATAAATGCTTGCTTGCTTGTTTGTAGATAGCACAGTGTAAACAGTAAGGTGTGCCACTGTTCTCTACCATTTTGCCATATGTCCATACAGATTATATGCAAAAGTCATTAATAATTTTTATCACTCTTGATTTTTTTTCAGTGCGTTTTAAGTAACAAAGACAATTTTAGCTTATGCCAAAGATGCTTACATGCAGGCAATGCTTATTTCTGGAATAATTCTAGGATAGTCTTTCCACAGTTGAACTCCTGTTTAGTGATTTTCTTTTGAAACTTCAGATGCAGTATTCTTTTGGGAGGTAAGATTGGAGTGCTGCTTTCAGTTTCTTTCCTAGACTAGTGTTTTCCCTCATTTGTTTTGCCATTTTTTTAAAATTTAGTTTTTGTTTTAAAGTGTTCTTTCTGAGTGACTGCAGCTTATCACTGATAGGTAGACAGCTCTTCCAAATTACATATTTAAGCTTTAGTCATGTAGAGTAGATTTTTGTCTGAATGTACCAGAATAAAACGACTTGCTCTGATACATCTGGTTCTGTTCCACTATTGAAATTCTTGCAGGGCTCAAAACTGAGAACAAGAGGTAACAGAGAACGCTAGTACGGAACAGTTGTCCCTGATTGTACTCTTTTTGTCCTTTATTCCAGGAGGATAAAAATCCTTTTTGGTACAATCGATAGAATTTTTCTACAGAATTATAGTATAAACAGAAGAAAGACTTCCTGGGCCCTTTAACAATATTTCTTCTATTATGCATTTTTTTTATTTAAGTACTACAGAATTTGTAGCTCATATAAACCTGAACACACCACTTACACTTGAAAGCCTGAGGGAATATTTCCCTTGTGCAGACTCTGTGGATGAAACATTCATGCTCCATGCATGGAGAATGAGAAAACACATGGCTGCGTGAGCTGGAATGCATCTGGCACGTCCCTTCCTTGGGGAGATGGAGTGTTCCATAGCTGTGAGTTGTTTTCTACTCAGAGTGGCAGAAAAAAAATTGTTCTATATTTGCTCTTTTCCAAGATATCCTGGCTTCCCGAATTCTTTTGCAACTTGAGAACTGCTTTGTACTCTACATATGATGTGTCACTATTACCACAAAGATGAAACTGTAAGATACTCTACCAATCATCCTTTATGAAAACCAAAAATAACCAAAATCTTTACATGGGGAGATTAATTTTCTTGAAAAGGCACTGAATGTCTCCCTGAATCTGAGGGCCTGTAGTTGTCACAAGTTGATAGTACCTGAAGTCAGCACCATCTTTATGCCAGGCAAGGTTTTGTCAGCAAACTCATTGTATACTGCTATCTAAACAAACACATTTGGAGGATATTGCCTCAAAGTATTCAACATGAGGCCTTTAGGTAAAATCCAGGAAGACAAAGTTAACTTATGCTTGAAGTGCTATGTTTCCAAGACCCTGTATCTTGGAGTGTATGCCAGGGAAATGAAGTTAAGAAGCCAGAATTATCACAATAACAGTCGTCTTGTCTGTGAGTTCTAGGTTTCCATCCATAAGATCCACATTCCTTTTCTGTGGCTACAGTTCAGGCATTCAGCCAATGTATGTTGGTTACAATATGGTATCACAGACAAAAATAGTGTAAAGCAGTTTCAACTTTGCTTTTCCAGTGAAAATGCCTCACCTTAATGGAAGTAGTACCTCAGAACATTTCCAGAAGGCAATCTCTGTTGGAACCCTAATTTCTTCTTGGGGAAGAAGAAAATCACTGTGGCAATTAATCTTGCTGTTAAGGAAATATGATTAAACTTTTGAATCTTTTGTGTTGTGGGTTGACCCTGGCCAATGACTAAGTCTTCACCCATTTATTTGTGCACTCCCCCATAGCAGGATGGGGGAGAGCATCAGAAGAATAAATGTAAGAAAAAAATTGTGGCTTGAGCTAAAGACAGTTCAGTAACTGAAGGAGGGAGGAAGAAAGATGGAATAAAAATGTCTTACATCTAGACCCAGTGTAGTCTCTCCCTGAAGTCTCCAAATTCTGTCATTTCACTGCTCACAGAGTAAATGTAGAATACCAGGTTTTTAGGAATACTTGTTTTAATCCTTCTTCTTAGCTAAGTCTTCCAGATTCAGAAGGAAGCACTTGAAGCACAAGGCTGATTTCAGCATTTGTTCCTTTGCCTCAGTGCATTTGGGCTGTCAGATTATTTCACACTGCTTTCTTGAAGTGTACATGCTGTTCTTCTTTGCCTTCCTGCTTACTGAAATCCAACAGAATACTTCTTACTCCAAGTCTTCAGGATATTTCTTCAGGAGTCATTAAAAGAGGCTTAGATGATGCTGATTATGGAATTAGTTGTTGTGGAAAAACAGAACACTGTACCAGTGCAAATTGTAGAGTAACTAGAGTTATTCTTGAATCCTTAGTGAGGAGAGGTCTGATTCCAGCCTTTAAATTTGGTTCTGATGTTACGTACTTGGCTGAGCTGTACGGTAAATCAGTATGTCTTCATTCTAAGATACACGATCTACTTATCTTATGTGAATCATTGCACAAATGTTACCTCAGATGACTTCAAGTATCTGGAATTGTTCTGAGTTCTTCTGGCAAACATTCCTTTGAGTGGGTCAACATTGCTCAAATTTGCTGTGATAGGACTGTTCAGCATTTGTACTTCTCTGAATCTTCCAAAAAAAGTGACATCAGATGCGTTTCACGAGAGCTGGGAGCTCTCATGTTGTGCAAGGACTATGGGTCTTGGTAAGAAAAGAAGTTTTGCATCAGTGCCATAAAGCTCTGGACTCTTTTGAAAATGAGTGAAAGCTTAGATATGGTGGGCAACCTCACAGCCTATTACTGGATTGACAGGTAACATGATGCAGAGTAATTGTATTTTTGGAAAGGTACATGAAAAATCACCTGCCAGCACTTCACCCATGTGGAGCTTCAAACTCTGATGCACAAATTCGAGGTGTCTTGCTTCTAAAGCAGAAGCAGCAGACATTCTATTCTAATTATGATGTTGGAAGGGCGGTATTGCAGCCAGAGTTTCTTGGATCTGTTCTCAAATACATCAGGGTGTTTGCCCATACTTACATTTTTTTTTTATTCCAGTGTAGCACAAGATAATCATGTCCTGGCAGGGCTTTGGAAGCATATAGAAGAGTGTTTTTATCTGATGCTTTCCTCAAAAATACCGTATAATTAAACATGCTCTTAGAGAATCACCGTTTAATGCCTTTCATACCATTGATTTCTTCTTACTGTTATATTAAGAAAATGTTCTATGTATGGACCATGTAAGAATACCACAAACCCGTTATTTATTAAAGCTTAAAGAATGTCTGTTAGTAGGCCACAGCTGAGAACAGGTTACAGTAAGGCTACTTAAGAAAAATAGCTTTTATAAGAATTTATCTGTGGTGACACAGGAACTTAGACCCCTTGGTGGAGACATTTCACTCAGACATAAAATAGCTGTATGAGCATTTTGTCTACAGCTTTGCCACTTGTGGTTTTGAGCAATTAATCATTAACCAAGTATAAAATGGGAATGTCCCTGTTTTGACAGATCATCTGTCACTGTGGTAATCAAAGATAGTGACCTCCTTTTATTAATGAAGTGTTGCAGTGTCATGATGGAAAGTATTTTAAAAGTTGACGCAGTGCATTCTGCCATGTGATGGAAGAAAATGTCTTTTGATTATAGCTGTTAGGCCAAAGAGAAGTTATTAGGGAAAATTTGTAAACTAAACTGTTTATCTTTAAATGTAATGATCTAGGATAATGATGTATTTTGTAGGGGGAAAAAAAAAAAGAAAGAAGGGGGAGACAGGCCATTAGCTTCTCTCTCTGTGAATCACCTGTAACAACACAGCTTTGTGCTACACATGTTCTTGAGTCACTGGCCACTGCTGCATTATATCCAGTTTCTTGCACTGAAGTTCAGAGTTGCATTTTATATCGCACTAAGGAAGCAATTTAATGAACACAGCAACAGTCATTATAAGATTCTGAAATAAAACTTTCGGAAACTGTAGGAGTAGATGGTACACAAGCTACTTCTCTATAGAGTAGCAGTTCTGAAACTGACTTGATTCTTCAACAAAAAAGACAGTAGTCACTCTTAGGTGACCCTGTGTGTGCCTATGCTGCTGCATTTTAACTAACAGGATTGCCACCTTTTAAAGTCTGTAAGAGCAGACTAATCTGGGTATAATAAAAGCTGAAGGCTGGCAACTTGTAGTTCCTTCATGATTATCTTAAGCATTGTATATGAAATCTGTACACTTTTCTATATTTAAAACAACATGCTCCTGCATTTTTTCTCTTGACTGCGCTTAAAGAGGGTAATACCATTTTCAACTGACATCTTTATGTAGAAGTAGAATACCAAAGTGAACTCTGTGAAGCGTGTTTACCAAAGAGAGAACAGTTGTGATGGGTAACTCAAATAACACCTTTCTACTTGGTAAAAGAGTTAGAAGAAGCTCTTTGATTATCTGCTACTGTAGTAAACTCAATTTATTTGCATCAAACCAATAAAGATACTAAAACCCAAATTTTTCAGGTCTGTCTCATTAGCAAACTGATCTTCAAGGAGATTAGTTAATATAATTTAACTGGAGCAAGAGCCAGCATTTTCGGATGTATGAGTAATCTTTCAGGTAATTTACATAAAAATAGACATTTAAGTAGTAACAAATAGCTTGGCTATAAAACAATTCTGTATGTTTTGTTGATTTTTAAATTACTAGGTTTTTGTATGTTACAGATGGCTACAAAATATTTTGGCTTTCAAAATATTAAAAAAAACCATGCACAAAAATAACTTGAAATGCTCTGGACATTTACCTCGGTATTTTTACTTAGAGGTCAGATGTAACGAAGCTGTGTAAACTTTTAACTGCATGTTTCTTTTCTTACTACACAGGTCCTTTTACTTCAAAAGGTATATGAAGATTTAGGCAAAGATAGAATGTATGCAGTTTAAAAGGAAAAAAAAAGTGTCTGATTAGACTTTCACTAAATATGAGTTACAAACTTTTTACTTGAAATACGTGAGGTTGGTATTGCTAGAACTATGTTCTAATGCTGTGTTTGCTTGTCATCATGGGATGGAAAATGTTTGCAGAATCTTATTTCTCTCAAAAAATGTGCTCTCTGCTTGCTTATCATGTGTCTGTATGTTGGTGAGCTCTACATTGAACTAGAGTTATCAGCCAGCTCTGGAAAGTGTTTTGCTTACTCTTTTGCAACATTGCATTCCATGCTAATTAAATATATCCGACTCCCTGGTGCCTTTGAAACAAGTCAACACTTGAGAAGACGCATTTGGTCTCGTATGGTGACAGTTTTCCTCATCAGCACAATTTTCAGGTGATAATTCACAATGGTAATCTAATTTTATCTTTTTCAAAGATAGACTGTGGTAGGGATAAGATTCCTCATGCAAGCTGAGTATTTGCTTGAAGTTCTTCTGACAATAGGTCAGAGCAATCTGGGAAGCACTAAGACACTGATACAGAGTACAACGCCGAATACAGCTTTATCATCTGAATTTTTATACCTTCCTTGAAAATAAAAATCCAAGATATCTGGGAAGCATTGTTCAATTTGGTGTGTTCAAAAGAATGTCTGTTCAGCATAGAATGTTTATTTTGAAGGCTGATCTTCTCTTCCTATTCTGAAGTTGGCAAAAGTGATTTGTTTGCAAACAAGAAGGGGAATTGTTCATGAGCAGGAAACTTTCTCTCTGCCAGCCCTTCAAGCTTTTTTCCAGTTTCTTGACTACTATGCCAAGCACTGGGTAGGGAGTGACTTGAAAGTGCTTTGGCATTCACTGTTGCTTTCTCTTCTCTGTTACTTCCTTTTAAAATTTTTGCAAAGTCATGCTACTGTCCACCCAGCAAAAATCTAGTGTATGTCCAGAAGAGTATTATGTCCCAAACTCCTGTATGGAAGGAAGCATCCTGAGATCCAGCTGTTACAGTCAGTCAACACAGGTTAATTGTAACACTGACTTAGCCAGATAAAACAGCAGGTGTGACAGCAGCAAAAAGAAGTATTTTTTTAACAGAAGTCAAATTTATAAAGTGTCAGTGAGATCATTGCCACTGGTGGCTAATGTTTTGGGCTTAAGCATGGGTTTCAAAATGAGAAGGCACGTCACATGACTGTCATTTTTTCAGGTATGATACTGACTTGGTGACAGTTGGTATGTGGCTCTTCAGATGGGTTAGAATCTGACAGAGTTATGACTGACCAAGATGTGGCACTGTCAGCCAGCGCTCTTGTGCCTAATTCTGAGCAGTATTGGAGGGATACCATTGCAGTAGGTAAAAATGCATCCAGCTAATGGTGGTAATTATAACATCCTCACTTTCCCTCTTCCTTTTCATTCTGCCAGTGCTTTCTTTTTCTGTGATTTCCATCTGCTTTTTATGGTGTTTATTAATTTCATTTTGCACTGATACAATGTCAGTGAATAAAGTTCATTCTTAAATGTGAATTTTCCTCAGGCTTTTCAAACCTGTTTTAGAGATTTTCTAACTAAGTTGCTGGCCTTCATTCAGCAGAAATACCTGCTGGTTTAGTAGAATGCCACATCCCTCCTCTCTGCTTTAACTTAGTTAAAATATGAGCTAGAAAGTTTTTTCTTCCTTTATTTACAAAGTATGGGAATGATTTCTGATACCCAAGAATAATGAAGGTCATAGGTGACCTACATAGAAGAGTATCAATTACAGTAGTAGGAGGGGTGATCCAGCAAATCTTAAGTACTAATCTAAGATTTGGGTGGTATTGATGGAGCCTGTTTCTTGTATCTCTATTGGGGCATAGATTGCTTTCTCTGTGCTTCTATCCCCTGTGTATGAGATGGGTTAATGGCTCTGCAAAATAGAAAAATATCAAAATCAAATAAATACTGAGGCATTCAGGAATTTGGACCATCCAGGTATTTCAGGTAGTCCTGACTAGCCATGCTGGTACATTTGGGGGAAGACTGAAATACTACCTTTTCTTTTTTTCATGAGTTCAACAATTTTTTCCTGTTTACAAAGAAAAGGACGTGAGGGTCATCTTAGCCTATTATTTGCTGTATCCTTGATAATATGGCACACCTCCAGAATGTCTGTCGTTCAAATTCCCAAGATTGTTGCATGCATTTCTTTAACTTGATTAAGATGAACTGACTATGAATTTTGCCAGTTGTACAAACAGTGTCTGTGGTCATTGTGGGAAGCCTGTCTTCACTCCATCTTCCTTCAAGTACTAGCATTTTGTTTAACCTTTTGTGACTGCGAGGCTGCAATAGTCTTTCTTCTCCAGAATACATCAGAGTTAAATTCCTTTTGTGTGAATTTTGGTGTCCATATTGCTTCAGATTTGAAGGTGCACATGGCCTATGATGTGCTGTAATGGAGTCGAACAGATTCCTTCAGAACTTTGCACCATGTGATTTAGACCTATCAGAGAAATGATTTTTCTTTTTCTAAGTATTTAACATCAGTTCCCTTTTTAGCTTCTTGTACATGTTGGTTGGAGTTCTGACTTCTTCATTGGAGCTGGGTTAATATGGGGATATCTTTTGTGGTATTTTCTGTCTTCTAGCATTAAGATTTTTTAGGTGTGGAGAGACCTCAGGCACATTTCTATTCCCTTTGTTTATAAAAGGTATAAGATGGGACATGAGTTGTCTTCATGGAAGCATAAAGAACTTTCCCAAAACTCCTAAAATCTGACAAGAATCCTCAGTAGTTTAAAAACTTCTGCTGTGTCAAATGAAGAACTTGGATATGAAAAGGATTTTAATGGCTTTTTTAGTACCAGGTAGTGTTCTGAGAAGAAGGATAAGTGTTGCCCTACTCTCCCACCTGAAGCTGTATGTATATCTTTTACACTGACAATATGCTTCCAACTGAATGTGTAAAGTGGTTCTTCTGAATACTTGGAATTATTTATCCACTTTATGTTTAGGATCTATAATGGTGGTTTTGAAGTATTTTGTATGACATAGTTATTAATATTCTGTGTTGTGTGTAGACCTGAAAATGGAATCTTTAGTAACATCACCTAAGTGCTTACATTCAGAACTTTGCACTTACGATTAACAATACTTAGAGCTCAAATGCATTTTTATCAGGGGTTTGTAAGTGAAAAGACAGAGTTTATCACAGTTCTCATTAATTTGGAATGTAAGTTGCATTAACAGCTTGCTTCTGGAATTTCAAGGGCAAGTGAGAGATGGCATGTGACCTCTCATGGGGAAAGATTTATATAAGAAGAGAGTTTAGGGGACTAGGGTTCAGGAACCAGCAAATTATGCCAGAATTTTAATGTGTTGCTTATTTGTATTGTTTAAAGAAAAAGATGGGAAAAGAGGTCAGATCAGAAGAGGTTAGCTGGGGAGAAAAGCTGCCTTCAATAGCTTAAGGTATAGACTCTTCATTAAGGATTCTTTTGGGCTGAAATTTGTACTGATGGAAAAAGAATCTTCTCATCTCTGTCTGTCTGAAATCATTAACACTGGAATAACCTATTCTGTCAATTGAAAAACAAGGTGTCTATATTAAAGAGTGCCAGTTCTTCCTGTCACTGTCAATAAAAAGAGTGGAATGAGGAAAAAAAAACCTGTGGAATCTTTGTGGATCTGGCATCTGTAAAGCAGATACTGGCAGACACAAACAGGAAGTTACTACTGATACTCATTGGCTGTTCAGTGTATGTGCTTTTGATGTGATGTCACATTTGGTTAATTGGTTTGATTTAATGGGATATTGACCCAATGTCTTTCTAGCATTAAGAATTAATAAAAGGGGTTTGAAAGAAGACTTTGGAAAGGATAAATGCAGTGTCGGAACATGGCTGGGATCTAAAACTTATTCATGGGAATATGTTAATCACTTCTTATTTGTATCAGAAAAAAAACGGGCAAAGACTGTGACAGTGGAAGCAGTAGAGACCTCAGTGGGGTAGAGGCTACTAAGATACCCTCCTGTCTAGTTACCCAATCGAGCTGTGCAGCCTAAGGGTATAGGAAATGGCAGTCTGTCACCATGTTACTGTGTGCACTTTTGAAGCCTGTCTGAGGAGTGAGCCTCAGTTCATGTAGACTAGGAGTCACTATAGCCATTACACAAAATAGTAATGAGAGACCACTGGATACATTTAAATGCATACTGAAGACATAGATTTTACTGGAAGGACAAAATCACACATGCAAGTGTTCTCTTGTTTCCTTTCCCTCTGTTTAGATTTTCCAGTTTGTTCATTAATAGAGGTCTGGAAATATTTGTGGCAGATTCCTTTACGTAAAACAGAATTTTTCATTATTGATTAAGCATGTTTTCAAGTACTTGATCAGAATAAATACCAAACAACCTCAATGTCTGAAAAGTTGTTAAATCTGTTCACATTCTTATTCTTTAACTATGGGTTAGTATTTGGTATGTGGACTTGATCCTTCTGGAAAGTTGTTGGTACTCAGTAGCATACACTGAAACCAATTATAGCTATTGCTGAAACCCATTATGTGATTTTTTTTTTTTTTTTTTTTTTTTTTTGGTGTTTTCTGTTTCTTCTTGTTGTGCTAAACCAATTGAGAATATAAAGTCACTAATCTGATATCTTCAGACATACCTGTTCTGCTGAAGGATAAATAACTTTGTAATTGTCAGCTGACAGCAGATAGCATCAACACACCCTCACCTCAAACCATGGATTTAGGGACTTACTATGATTTTACTGTTAGTTAACTAGTAGTTGGATTGAAAAATGCCAACAGAGAATCAACAGTAATTGCACTATAAGTTATTGGAAAAATGTGGTGAGCATACTGTACTGAATTGGTGTTATTATTAAATGGGAGTGCAGCTACTGAGTCTTCTCTTGCAAATGTTTTGATCTTCTGTGGCAGCATTGAGCAAATGACTTTGTTTGCTTTCATGTGAAGAGCAGGCTCCATAGGACAGACCTTTTCTAATTTTTCTCTTCTGTATAAAGAAGAAATGTAAATTTCTGTATATGGGTGAAGTACACTTCCAATGAAAGGAAGCAGCTTTTTGTGGCGAAACCAGGTTCTCACTGCCTTAGAATGTTGATATTTTTTTCCCCAAGTGTTCCTGGGTCTAAACTTCACTAGGAATGCAACTTGCAGTTCAGAAACTGGCGTAGTAAACCCAGCTCACATCCCACCCTCCACCCTGCTTCCAATTCTACCCCAAAAGAAATAAAATTCTATTGGGATGGAAAGAACATTTCCCATCTAGCCGATACCATTCAAGAAAGCATGTGAAATAGTTAGATTTTATGCATTACAAGTAGATCTGTAAATCTCTATCACAGGACTTTTCTGTGGAAGGATTAACAGTGCTGTTTTTTCTTTAATTCACATCTGATGAATGTGAATACTTTTTCCCCTCCCATATCTTGAGTACAGATCTAATCACTTAATTCTTTTTTCCCTTTAAAATGTTACGTATCTGTAATGTATCCTTCACACATCTTTCAGTAAGCTCTCTTTTTTTCTAGCTTTGATCTTTCTTTGTGTTTAAGTTGATTTTTTTTGAAGATTCGCTGTGGGCCTCAGCTTTGACTGTTTGGAATGGTTTTGAGCCTTTCTGAAAAGGATACTTTTCTAACTTTTAAAAAAAACTTGGATACCAAATCAGTTGCACTTGAACTAGAGGTAGATATCAAGTGCTTCAAGAGTGTTTTCCTAGAATGGCTTTTAAGATGGAAGAATTGAGAATGCTGGGCATATATTGCTGAGTTTTGGGAGCAGGGGCCAAGTTGCTTGAGTGGAAGTTAGGAACTACCCTGTACCAGTTGTAGTTATCAGTGCTAGAACAATGAGAGGAAGAAGAGGTTTGACAAAGACGTGACATACAAAAAGCAGGTAACACGGTCGTCTGAGTCATTACAAGGCAGAAGTTCTGATACTGACTCAGTGAAGGAACAGCCCTCTTGGAGTGAAGAGAATAGTAGATACAGGCTATTGAGTAGGTGACTGCATAAAGGAACAGGAGGAGAGATGATTTCTCTGAGTGGGGTACCAAACCTGAAGGATAAGAGGAGAGCAGAGAAGGCTAAAGGCTCTTTATTGCCTGCTAGCAACAAAATACCTGTAAATTCCTGCTATATGTAGTTGAAAAAGTAGCAGTTGTTTATTACATGGAGGAAGGAAATAGGGACTGCAGGTCTACAAAGGAAAGGAGGAATGCAGGATTGTGTTTAACTGCTGTGGGAAGGAGGTGTGTGCCTGCTCTTCTGAGAGCTGTTTAGTGAGGGAATGGTAAAGCCCTGTAATTTGTGAAGAAGCTTGAGATGAAATGGTTGAGGGGAGAGGAGTGATAACTAAGTAGAAGAGGCTGTGTAGGAAAGAGTACATGAGGCAGCACTTGATCTTAAAACAGTTGAAATTAATGACTGGTGGCTCTATTCCATTCTTACAGTCTAATAGATACGGAGCTGCCTTTCCTTACAAAAACTGCAGCTGTAGCCATGTCTGTATTTGTTACTTGGTTTCTGGCACTTCCTAACTCTGCTTTCTCAGCGCTGTTGCAGCTGCTTTCTGAATATGATGTCTCCTTTGGCTTTTAATTTACTGATTATAGATCTCTTACTGCTACTTATATCTCTTAGCTAACCTAACTCTGATGGCAGTTTTTAGTATGCTTCAGAATCACAGTCAGTATGTGCTGTCTTGGGGGTAAGTTTACTCTGTGTTTATAGACTCATTGTACCAAGAACATCTGTTCCTAAATTACTTTCAAGAGAAAATCATAGAACAACAAAAATACATAAACTAGAAAAAATACTTCTTAGGAAATTGTCAGATCTATTCTACCTAAACACCTTCTCAAATTTATAGTGGATTTTAAGACAGAAGCAAAATCAAACTGTAAATTAGCAGAAAAGGAAGCTTTTTTTTTTTTTCTTCCTCATTGTGACATTGGTTTATGAATTGCTTTACACTAGCAGACTTGAACTGTGCCAGACTGATGATTTTTATGGCAAAGCCAGGAAAATAATGTATTCATTGCTGCTGCTTTGGTGTCTGCAGAGTAAGCAACACTTATGGACTGCTCCTACTAGTGCAGTATTTTTACTGTTTTAGAGTACTGAAGGAATTTCACAAGAAAATATTTAAAAATTGTAATGTTTAATCAAGTTTTGTAATATGGCTTTAGAGAAAGGGTGATCCAATGGAATGCAGTGGGTCAGCACAGATGATGAAAACTATTAAAAGATTTTAAGTGGTTGCAAATTTCAACTTTGCCATTTAGGAAGCTTTATGTATACTTTAATGAAAGCTGTGTTCTTAGGTGTGTGTTCTTGTTTTAAATAAAATTTTTATCTCTGCCATCAGTAATAGCAACATGCCTCCTTATCTACCCTTTTTCTCCTATGATGCACTGACTGGTTAAGGGAATGCAAATAAAGTGGTAGTCTTGAGCTGTGTGTGCGCTGCTTGGTCAGTTTGAGTGTAACTGGGCAAGGTACTGCCTTAATGAAGAGGAGGTAACTGTTAGCTCTGCTGCTTTTTACTTCCCTTCGAAGTAGAGGAAAGAAACGGAATTTTGGTATCTTGTCTCTACCCATGGATTGAAATGTGTGTTTTCCTTGCTTTCCCTGAAATTTCACTTAAATAATAGGAAAGATGCAGAAATTGGTCAAGTGAAGACAGGTGGATAGGTAACGTTATCACAGAAACCTTGTTTTCTTTGGTTTACTGTGCGTGGCATGGTAGAGAGACCTTTCATGTGCATGTGAAATACTTGGCCATGTTAAAGCAGTTGCCATCAGAAATCAATGTATTTGTAAGATAAAACAGAGAATTTGTGTGTTTTTTCTATAGGAAAGGGCAAGATTTGTGGGAATTACCAGTAATCATCTGTCATTTTGAAAGCATTCATGACGGGCATAGGCTGATTGCAGCTTGCAGCTTCATTTCATGTAGTGACTTCTGATGTTACTAGACTTGAAAGACACATTTGAGGAGCCTGTTCTGCCTCTTGTAGCCAAACATTTCCTAATATTTGGTATATTCTGAAAATAGTGTCAAATTTAGGACAACAAATTCCATGAGTTTGCCTTTAAGTAATGAAATTTTATTTTTTAGCAGGTCCAACAGAAGGTCTGGGAAAAATAATACAAAGATTTCCTCAGAAGGACTGGGATGATACTCCTTTTCCACAGGGAATAGAGTTGGTAAGTTTGCTTCTTACTTACACTATACTTATACAACTTACTTAGTTGGAAGATATATCTGCCCTCATGAAGTAATCAGTATTATCTAAGCTGACAGGGGGATGGGTAGAAATTATATGAGTAGAGGGAGTAGATACCAATAACACTGAGAATAATAATTTATTCTGGTCTGTAGCACTAAGGAGATATTCCTAGAATACAGAAAAAGTCTGCTGCAAATACTTCTACATTATATTCAGTGAATTTAAGATAGATGTTTATTTGTGTCATTAATTATTGACTACATTTTTAGAAGCATCCTTCAGCAGGCAGGTGATTTTTCATTCTCATACTCAAATATAAATATGTATTTGTATATTGTAGATGAAAATGAAGAGTTCAAAATAATACCCCAGTCAAGCGGCTTGCTTAAAATGATCAGTCTTTACCCAGTATTTTGTCATTGCCAGATGGCAAAATGGGCTCATACGAAAACTGGTGTGAAGTGATCTGTTCTAAATGCCCTCTGAGAATTCACAAAGTGCAGCTTTTTTCCCTTTCTTGGTCTCACATTGTGAAATGCAATGGAAAGTTAGGTCTTGCTTATCCAGATCATGGATTCTTTAAACATATGACTCTAAAAATCCTGCAAAGAAGTGAAATGCTGTGGTCATACTCTATAAATTAGGTTTCTGAGAAGTCAGAGTGAAACTTAACCGCTGTGAACTCAGGAACTTCTGGGACAGGATGAGCTATAGAAGGAGATGTGTAGGAAATGTTGCAATAGAAGTCTTTTTACTGTGTCACAGAATCAGCTGTAGAGGACAAGCACACTGAGTCTTCACTGACTTTATTACACACATACAGCAAAAATGCCAGCCTTCTACTGATGTGAAACCTTTCAACCAGCGCTCACCTTATTTGCTTTGTCACGACATGTTGTGCCATCTACTCCAGTCAGAGGGGAGGGGATCTTGGTGTTCATGGCTGCTCTCTGGTGTAGCAGGGTTAGAAGTTACTCACTCTGCCGGTGTACATGGCTGCTTGCTCGTTTTCTTCAACAGTGCGGTTTTAATTTCTTCACAGTCAAACATAAACCTTATGCTTTGGGGGGATGTCATACATTAATTACTGGTGTAAGCAGTATTTCTGATACACGTGACGGATAGTTACAGTGCTTGTGGTGCAGTTGCATAATAATACATTTGGCAATGTAATGCTGTGCTGAAACAATGGAAGCTCCTGCTTTCTCTGAAGTGTTTCTACTGCTCTTACAACATTATACCACTCTGTATAGCAATTGCTGTTTGCTCTAGCTGGTAATTCTCTACTTAATGCGTGCCTAGCCAGCATGTGCTTGATGACTGCTGACTGAGTTCAGATAAGTGGCTTTTTAATATAGTACACACAATTGTAGTTCATTAGAAGAGAAATAAACTCTGATGCCAAGGCTTGGGGGTATTGTGGTTTTTTAAAAATGTAGTTAAGCTAAGTGGTTTGATCTTGCCTTAAAACAACTGCAAGATTTTTGAGTCATATTATTTGTTATACAAATCTCCCTTATTTATTTCTGAAAAAGTAACATGTTGGATTTCCAATGATGTTTTGAAATAAATAAGCACAGCTTCTCTTAAAGCAATGAAGCTTTTTAAGTGGTATATCTGCACCCAAATAGTATTTCCCATTTAATCGTAAGATGTTAGCAATACAAGAAAGAAGCTTCTGAAGGAAAGTTTTATTTGTTTATTTTCTTGCTTGAACAAAACACTATTTCTGAATCAATTAGCAAATGACTCATTAGGCAAAGCCATTAAGGTTTTAAACTTTTCAAGTAAAGTGAAATCTGACTAGTTTAAAATTAAGGACATCACTTCAGCCAGTTAGCAGATTTACTCAAATTTTGATTTACTTTTTAAATGTGGTAATAAAGTTTTAAGTAATTAAGACTGACGAGAGACATATTGCAAAGATCAAGTATGAAGTAAATCAGTTATGAAAGTTACATCTTGGGAGCGGTGGTGTTTTTCAAGGATTTGGTCAGCTTTAACATGAAAACAGTAATTCATGGAAAGGAACAGAGACAAGCTTACTGTTTTCTGTATGTCACTTTAAGGGTGGCTTTAATACCAGGCAAATGTTGGTGGTTGACATAAACATATATGAGAACAGGTGTAGGCATACTTATGATACAATTTCTGGGAGTAGTTTGAGTTAAAATCCTTTTA
Organism: Ramphastos sulfuratus; assembly: GCA_013399055.1. Classification (NCBI taxonomy): domain Eukaryota; kingdom Metazoa; phylum Chordata; class Aves; order Piciformes; family Ramphastidae; genus Ramphastos; species Ramphastos sulfuratus. Next base: position 253,540 of record WBNM01041951.1, read on the forward strand.
AGTATATTTCCTGAGTGAAACTGTGATCTTTGTGAAACTGTATGGATTCTCTGATACAGAAAAAAGTGCCGTGGCTTATATCTGAAAAGCATGGTAAACTCTTTATCTTGTTTTCATGAAGGAAAAAAATGCCAAAGCTTTTCAAATCTCGCAGTAGGACTGAAAAGAGATTCGTATTTTGAACCTTGTCTTCTGTCAAAGTTAGTTTTTCTGCCATCAGTTGTGGAGCTCTTCACGTGATGATTGGTGAAGATCTTGCTGCCTTCCCTTCTTCCCTCCTGCCTTTTTAAAATACGAATTATTTGCCTGTGAATTCAAACACTTGGAATTATTTATTTATTTTAACCCTGCAAAATCACCACCCTGCAAAAAAACCCCAACCAACCAAAAAACCACCACACCAAAAAAGCCCCAAAAACCTAAACAAAACAACCCCAAAACCCCAGGTTGAATCAGGCAATTTGTCTTGGCATCTAATGGATGATATGGTCTAATAGTTATTTCCCATTCATTGTGTTGACATCTTATAAACCAAAGCTGGGGGAGAGGTAATGGAAATGACCAACC